>JAJPUD010011296.1:0-55464 GCA_023553655.1 Myrmecobius fasciatus | reverse complement strand
AAGTAACTCCTGATTATTGCTCTAATTTCCTCTTCATTGGTGGAAAGTTCTCCCTTTTCATTTTTGAGACTAACAATTTGATTTTCCTCTTTCCTTTTTCTAATTAAATTAACTAGAGGTTTATCTATTTTGTTGGTTTTTTTTCATAAAACCAACTTTTAGTTTTATTTATTAATTCAATAGTTTTTTTACTTTCAATTTTACTAATCTCTCCTTTTATTTTTAGGATTTCAAGTTTGGTATTTGATTGGGGGTTTTTAATTTGCTCTTTCTCTAGCTTTTTTAGTTGCAAGCCCAGTTCATTGATTTTCTCTTTCTCTATTTTATGCAAATAAGCATCTAGAGATATAAAATTTCCCCTTATTACCGCTTTGGCTGTATCCCACAAATTTTGGTATGTTGTCTCATTATTGTCATTCTCTTGGATGAAATTAGTAATTGTGTCTGTAATTTGCTTTCACCCATTCATTCTTTAGGATAAAATTATTTAGTTTCCAATTGGTTTTTGGTCTATTTTCTCCTGGCCTTATATTGCATGTGATTTTTAGAATTACACCTACTTTACCTTGACTTCAATATAGTAATATCATTTTAGTCTTCTTCAAGCATGAAGCACAACAACTCCTAAGATCAGAATTTGTTAAAAACAATGAGAATCAGATAATTGAATACAGTTGATATGATTTTTGTATGAATTATTTAACTGAATGAAAATAAAAAATGAGAAATGTAGAGCAGAAAGGACATTGTCACTTCCTATAATAATTTTATCCAAAGGTTTAACTAAAGTAAATTGGGTTTAAATTGACCTATAGGAAGGAATTATCTGAAGCAAGTTGTGCCTAGATTGCTCTGGGATTCCAGGTACATGAAAATTAAGCAAACGGACCCTTTGGCAATAATAAATATCTTGAATATTACCCATGTGATAGCTCAATTCTGAAAAAGTTTGGTGATTTGAAATGATGAGGAACTCCCATTATTGTCCACTGATTAGTAAGATTTTTTGCTTCAACATTTTTAAGAAAGCACCTTTAGTGTTTTCTTACTTTCAATATGTGAATTGCTTCAGAACACTTTTGATGAACTACTTGAAAGAGTTGAGGAAAAGTGGATATAAGCACCTTGCTTCTAAAGCACATATTCTGGCTAGATTGCCTTTTACCTGATCATGGATGAATAATTATATATTCTAAGATGGATGTATCCAGGTTTAAAGTGACCCCATCAGGTAAAAGGGTTGCGATTTCCTAAGTTCTTTTGATTAAAACAGTTCAACAACCCAATGATGAGTATGAAATAATTACTGCTGTTCTACTAGTACCTTGTATATAAGTAGTTGAGGAAGGAATTGAAAGCTATTCTTTTTTATCAAACTTTTGAGACACCACAGACAAGAGTCAGAAGATAGGCTTTCGTCTGAATCATTAGAAAAATGTCTGAACTTATGAGTTTATAAATGCATTTGAGTATATAAACATAACATCCATTAATTGTTCTTAATTCTTGATCAGAATAATTTTTACTTAGCTGTGACTTTTTTCATTTTAATAGTATTTTATTTTTCCAATTATATGTAAAGATCAACATTCATTTTTTTTGTAAGATTTTGATTCCAATATTTTCTTTTCCTTTCCTCTCTTACCTTCTTTTCCCCCAAGACATCAAGAAATTGATTTAGGTTATATGTGTAGAATCAATTTTAACATTTTTTCATATGTCATGTGAAAAACCATAACAAAAGAAAAAAACATGAGAGAAAAAAAAACAAGAGGAAAAGTTGAAAATAGGATGCTTCAAATTTGCAGTCAGCCTTCATAGTTCTTTCTGTGGATGTGGATGGCATTTTCCATTCCAAGTTTTTTGGAATTATCTTGGATCACTGTATTGCTGGGAAGAGCTAAGTCTATCACAGTTGATTATCATAGAATCTTGTTACTGTGTATTACCTTCTTCTAGTTCTGCTCATTTCCTTCTTGACTGTGACATAATGACCACCATCAGAGGTTATACATCAAAGTCAAAATGTCTATTTCTCTCGGTTATTGTTGTTCGTTGGATCAGATCATCTTTCAAGTCCATCTCATCTCTAAGAATCTTTAAGTCTTTATTAACAAGGTAATCATTCAAATTATTAAATTAGAACATAACTTTTACCAGAAATATTTGAAAGGTGCCAAATTACTGAACATATATTTGAAAGATTATGTTAATTGTGAAGTGTTTATGCATAAATATCAGTGAGGAGTACATGCAGGACAGAATTTGCTATACTGCTAGTCCCAGTGGTATAGATATTTTCAAAAGTGTAAGATCAGTCAAAAAGTATCTTTTCTTAGAAAACAGCTATGCAAAAAGAAAATCAATTTACAGGAACCTGACAACACCTCATTGTAACTTTGTAAAATCAGCAATGTAAAAATTGGGACACTGCCACAATGATTTGTCATGAGTGTTTGCAATTTTAAAGAAAATACATTTGCGAAGAATTTGCCCCTAATCTTTTTTCCTAAATGGAGTCACAGATTATAGGTTTACTGAATGCTCTAAAAGTTTTTATGTTTCCTTTCAAAGAATTGACATTTCAATTTCACTTACAGTAAATCAGCAATGAATAATTTTAGCTCTTCTGTATCATTTGATCAATGCAAGAAAGACACTTTTAATGTTTCCTTAGACTTGTATAATTTACTCAAAGTTCTTCTTAGGTAAACTAAGTCACTGAAAAATATTTGTGGTGATGGAAAGGAGTGGGTTCATGAAAGTTCAATTACCTTTTTCTTGCCTTCCTAAAGGATGCTATTCTTGATGAATGAAAAAAAGAAAAAAAAGTATAGATTGAAAAGTAATATATTTTACTAAGTTTTGGAGAAACACAATTTTTTACCAAACCTAAACAAAAAAACCAAAAGCAACATTAAAAAAGGCAGTGTCTACCTTCAGGGAGTTTATATTTTAATTAGGGAAGACAACATTATAAATTAACATTTTGACTATGAAGTGATCTTTTGTTCAGGAAATATATAGGGACAGTGATTGGAATCATAGAGTATTTCCAGGAAAGGTAGTACTGATTTGATTACTATTCTCAGAGTTAAATGCAGAAAAGTGAAGGGACAATTGGAAATACATGTGATGACATGGCATGAACATGATACAAATACAGCAGCATAAGAGGATCTGGATAGTGAGTAAATAAAGTGAACACTCACCAATCAGAAACTGAGAGTCTCAAGAAAAGAGCTGGAGTCCGTAACTGAAAGTGTATCCTGAGCACAGGAGCATGATAACATGAAGATGTCTATATAGTGCAGACAAAAGTGTTCTTTTGATTGAATTATTTAGATTATTACCTTGGGATATAAAACCAAAGAATTTCAGAACTACAATGGTTCTTGTTTAATCTATAAGTGAACAGGAAGCCCCTGAACAACATCTGTGGCAAGTGATCATCTCAATCTGACTTGAAGATTTTCAGTGATGGTTACCTTGCTTCTGCTCAAGTTAGATGGTGCGTTCTTATCAACAATAGAGAAATAACAATTACCAGAGAGCTCCTTTTTATATTCTCTTCAATTGTCTTATCTCTAAAGTGAGTGGTTGATTTAAATGTTTTAATGTCTTTTGTAGTTCCAAAATGATAATCCTAGATTTTAAGCTTCTTAATATGGGATCCAAATCTTGTTTCTTTGTAATATCCCTAACCCTAAGCAATAATGCCAAGAACGTTAGTTAATGTATAGCACATATTAGATAAACATTTCTTGATTAAATACTTAGTGATTCAAGTTGTTTTTTGATATTTCATTTGGTGGACTATTTGTTGTTGTTACTAGTATTGTTATTTTCATTATTGTTATTTTTTAATCTATGTGTAATGAAAAAATAAAAAATAAACAAAAAAGAGGAAATAGAAAAATTAGGGGAAAAAGAACTTGGAAGAATACTTTCTAAATAAAAACTCATCACAAAATAAATAGACTTGTTATACAATTTTTATAATAGACTTTGAGAGCTGAAAATGTGCTGATATGTTATTTGCTTCAGCTTTTAAAATTTATAATGGAAGTTGAAGCTTAGAAAATTTAAAGGACTAGAGTCTAATCTAGAGTCACACAATTAGTTAATAATTATATAACTCATATTTGTATCATGTCTTATGACTTGTCAAACACCTCCCTAAGGGAAAAAAAAAAGAAACAACTGTGTGGAATAGAGAGCATAATGTAAATGAAATTTGAGTGGAACATAAAGAAAGCTTATCTTTTTTTAAATTTTAGCTATTTGGGGTAGCTTAATACTTTGGCCTTGGAACTCTGAGGATCATGAGCTTTCTGGCTGTTTCTCATTAGCCAGGTATGATCCCATTCTCTCGTACCTTTGAGATGATAAAGCATTTTCTAACTGGCCACTGGACTTTTACAAATGGAGTGAGTGACATTACCTCTGGAAATCTGTCTTACTTTGATTCTACAGATGACTTCATACAATGTTGGGACTTCCTGAAAAGGGGGGGGGGTAAAGAGTTTACTCATTTCCACTTTATAAATTTGTAAACTTCCAAATAAGTGGCAATTAAGCACAAAACTGCTTTGGGTAGCTTTAACTTGGGTTTTCAGTTGCCTCTTTTGTGTTTGTTTTTTATGATTTTGAGTGAATTAACAAAAAAATCCCAAGATACATTTCTTTGGGCTTAGAGGCTACTTTTTGAGTTTGAGAGGTTAAAAAATCCTGGGTCTATGAAGTGAAGCTTGTTGGTAGAAGACTATTTTAAAGAAATGATCACTTGTTTGCTTGCATTGTGTTTTCTTTCTTCGATTTTTTTTCTTGTAGATAGGATGTTTCTTACACAACAACTTGTCACGTATTTTAACATTATTAACATGTAGTGGACTTCCTGCCATCTAGGGGAGGGGAGGGGACTGGGGGTAAAATTTGTAACGGAAAGCTTTGTAAAGATCAATGCTGAGGAACTACCCATACATATGTTATGCAAATAAAAAGCTTTAATAAAAAAATAAATAAAGAAGTGATCACTAACAGGTGAAGAATTCTCAACTCTTGTCCTGATTAGCAAAGGAACATGGACATTAAAAAGCCAAGAAAGTTTAGTACACCAAACTATTTTTTGTTCTCTTTTAAAATGTATTTTTATTTCATTTACTTCCAAATTACTTGTAAAATTTAAATTAAAAAAAAATAGTTCCAAATTCTTCCCTCCCTTGCACCCTCCCCAACCCATTGAGAAGGCAACCAATATGTTATTTAAATATATAAAGTCAAGTAAAAAAGATTCACATATTAGTCATGGTGCAAAAGAAAACACGAAACCTTCCAAAAGTAAAGTTAAAAAAATTATGTGTAGAGTTCATTAATTCTCTCTCTTTTTTTAATTAAAAGCTTTTTTATTTGCAAAACATATGTATGGGTAATTTTTCAACATTGACCCTTGCTAAGCTTTCCATTACAATTTTTTCCCCCCTAATCCCTACCCCTCCCCTAGATGGCAGGAAGTCTACTACATGTTAATTATGTTAAAATACTTGAAAAATTGAATATGTGTATGCATATTTTTACAGTTATCTTGCTGTGCAAAAAATGTCAGATCTACAAGAAAAAAAAACATCCAAGAAGGGAAACATAATGCAAGCAAACCTCAATAGAGAGCATGAAAATGTTATGTTGTGGTCCACATTTCATAATCCTCTCTCTGGATGTTTATGGCTTTCTTCACTGGAGTTCATTAATTTTCCCTCTAGAAGTGGATAGCATTTTCCACTATAAAAAAAAAAACTCACTGATTTTAAATACATACATACATATATACATATATATACACATATATATAAACCAGTGCTTTTTTATCTAAAGTATATACGTAAATGTGTATATATTTACAAACAGGTAGTTTTCCTTTTTCTTTGATCTCTTTGGGATAAAGGCCTAATAGACATTTCTGAGTCAAAAATTTGAATCCTTTCATAGCCTTTTGGACATAGTTCCAAATTGTTCTTCAGAATGGTTGAACTAGTTCACAACTCCTACAATAATTTAGTGTACTAATTTTTCTATATCCTGTTTGGTATTTGTCATTTTATTTTTCTGTCACATTAGCCAATATGATAAAGTGTAAGGTGATATCTTGCAGTTGTTTTAACTATCATTTCTCTAGTGAATAGTGATTAAGAGAATTTTTTTTTCATTTGACTACTGTTTTTATTTATTCATCTGATTATTGCTTGTTCATAAGTTTGTATCACTTATCAAATGGTAAACGTTTCTATAAATTTTGCTCAGCTCCTATATATTTGGCAAATGAGGCATTTATTAGAGAAACCTGCAGAAAAAATTTGTCCTAGCTTTTTGTTTTCCTTAAAATTTTTTGTGTAATTTGTGATTTCCCATAATCAGAATTGTCCATTTTACTTCCTATGCTGTACTACAATTCTTTTTTGTTCATAAAAATCTCTTATCCATAGACCTGACAAATACAAATTTCTATGCTTCCCAATTAACTTATTTTTTAAAAAATTCCTTGAATATTTTATTCCCCCCTAGTTAGATGTAAAACAATTTTAAACATTTGTTTTTAAAACTTTAAATTCCAGAACCTCTCTTTTCTTCTACCCTCTATCCCTACTATTGAGTAGATGCATGTGAAGTCATACAAAACATTTCCATAAAAATCCTGCTGTGAAAGAAAACATAGATCTTCTCCTCTTGCCCCCCCCCCAAATACCTAAAGAAATATAAAGTAAAAAAAAGGATACTGCAATTTTTATTCAGACACAATCAGTTCTTTCTCTAGATATGGATAGCATTTTTCACTGCAAGTCTTTCAGAGTTGTCTTGGATCATTGTATTACTGAAAATAGTGAAATCAGTTATAGCTGATTATCTTAAAATACTGCTTACTTACAACACTTATTTTGTACATGGTACATTTCATTTTGCATCAGTTCATAGAACCCACCTTCCAAATTTTTCTGAGAGAATCTTCCTTACCATTTCTATAGCACAATAGCATCCTATCATAATTACATAGCACAGTTTATTCAGCTGTTCCCCAATAAATGGGGTTTCCCTCAATTTCCAATTCTTTGCCTCCAGAAAAGAGCTGTTATAAATATTTTTGTATGTATGCCTCCTTTTTCTTTTCTTTTCTTATCTCTTTTGGGCTACAGACCTAGTAGTGGTATTGCTAGGTCAAAGGGTATACATGATTTATAGCCCTTTGGGTATAGTTTCAAATTGCCTTATAGAATGTTTGAATCAGTTTACACTTCCACCAAACAGTGCATTCATGTCTCATTTTTCCCACATTCCCCCCCAAATTGTCATTTTCCTTTTCTGGCCTATTAGCTAATCTAATAAATATGAGGAAGTACATCAGAATTGGTTTAATTTGGATTTCTCAAATCAATAGTGAGTTGGAGTATCTTTTTTCATTAATATCTTTGATTACTTTATCTGAAAATTGTTAATATCCTTTGATAATTTATCAATTGGTGAATGGCTCTTATTTTTTTATGACATATATTTGAGAAATGAGATCTTCATCAGAGAAACTTGCTTCAAAATTCTTTTCACAAGTATTATTCCTAACTGCATTCCCCCAATTTATTCTATTCTCTCTCCTTTCATACTGTCCCTCCCTGAAAGTATTTTGTTTCTGACTACCCTCTCCTTCAATATGCCCTCTTTTCTCTCACCCTTCTCTCTTCTCGTATTCCTTTTCTCTCCTATTTTCTTCAGAATAAGATTTCTATACCTAATTTAATGTTCATATTATTCCCACTTTCAGCCAATTCTGCTGAAAGTAAGGTTCAGTCACTCACTCACCTTCCCCACCCTCCTTTTCCCCAATTATAAATACTTTTTAATTGTCTCTTTTATGGCAGATAATTTACCCCATTATGCTTCTCCCTTTTCTTTTATCCTGGTACATTCCTCTCTCACCTCTTAATTTTATTTTGTATTTTTAGATCTTATTTCTTCGTATTCAGTTCATACCTATACCCTTTCTCTCTCTCGCCTAACTGCCCTAAAAATGAGAAAGTTCTTATAAGTTACAAGTATCTTCTTATATAGGAATATACACAGATTAACCTTATTAAGCCCTTATAATTTCCCTTTTCTGGTTACCATTTTCTGTTTCTATTGAATTTTGTATTTGAAAGTCAAATTTTCTATTCAACTCTGGTCTTTTTATCACAAATGCTTGAAAGTCTTGTATTTCACTGAATATCTATTTTCCCCTGAAGGATTATACACAGTTTTGCTGGGTAGGTGATTCTTTGTTGTAATAGTTCTTTTGCTCTCTGGAATATCATATTCTAATCTCCCTGATTTTTTACTGTAGAAGCTGTTAAATTTTAAGTTATCTTGATTGTGGCTCCATGATGCCTGAATTGTTTCTTTCTCCTTGCTTGCACTATTTTCTCTTTGACCTGTGAGCTCTGAAATTTGACTGTAATATTCCTGTTACTTTTCATTTTGGAATATCTTTAAGGAAATGATTCTTGGATTCTTTCAATTTATATTTTGCCCTTTGGTTGTAGAATATTGAGACAGTTTTCCTTGATAATTTCTTAAAAGGTGATGTCTAGTTTCCTTTAAAAAAATAACAACTTTAATATTGTCCAATAATTTTAAAATGAACTTTCCTGAATCTATTTCCTAATAGATGTTTTTCCAATGAGATATTGTTGAGGTGTGAGAAATGAGGGGTGAGAGATCTCCAAGTCAGTGTTGCAGGGTTTTTTTTTGTGAAAGAATTTGCTGTCCCGAACTGCAGGTGAGGTTTTTGGCAAAAAAAATGGATTTATTACAATGAGAAACAACTTTCCAGAGGACTAGTTCCAAAGGAATTTAGCAAAGGTAGGTTTTTTTTTTTCTCTTTTTTTTTATTTAAAGCTTTTTATTTGTATGACATGTATATGGGTAGTTTCCCAACATTGATCTTTACAGAGCTTTCCATTACAAATTTTACCCCCAGTCCCCTCCCCTCCCCTAGATGGCAGGAAGTCCACTACATATTAATAATGTTGAAATGCTTGAGAAGTTATGCAAGAAAAATCCTATCTACAAGAAAAAAAAAGAATCAGAGAAAGGCAACACAATGCAAACAAATGTCAATAGAGATCATGGAAATGTTACGTTGTGGTCCATATTTCATATCCCTCTCTCTGGGTGTATATGGTTTTCTTCATTGAACAATTTAAACTGGTTTGAGACAATTCTTTGTTGCAGAGAGCCATGTCCATCAGAATTGATCATCATGTAATACTGTTGTTGCCGTGTATGATGATCTCCTGGTTCTGCTCGTTTCACTCAGCATCAGTTCATGCAAGTCCCTCCAGGCCTCTCTGAAATCATCCTGCTGGTCATTTCTTACAGAGCAATAATATTCCATAACATTCATATACCATAATTTATTCAGCCACTCTCCAATTGATGGGCATCCAGTTTCCAGTTTCTAGCCACTACAAAAAGGGCTGCCACAAACATTCTTGCACAGGTGGGTCCCTTTCCCTCTTCTAAGATCTCTTTGGGATATAAGCCCAGTAGAAACACTGCTGGGTCAAAGGGTATGCACAGTTTGACAACTTCTTCTTTGGACATAAATTTATTCCATCTCCACAGGTCTGAGAGATAAACTATATTACGTTCCTCTAACTTGCTTACAGAGTCCCTCTTTATATCTAGATCATGAACCCATTTAGATCTTATCTTGGTATGTGGTGTTAGGTATGGGTCAAGCCCTAATTTCTTCCACACTAGTTTCCAATTTTCCCAGCAGTTTTTGCCGAATAGTGAGTATTTATCCCAAAAGCTGGGGTCTTTGGGTTTATCGAACACTAGATTGTTAAGGTTATTGCCTAGATTGTCCTGATAACCTATCCTGTGCCACTGATCGACTGCTCTATTTCTTAGCCAGTACCAAACGGTTTTGATGACCGATGCTTTATAATATAGTTTTAGATCTGGTACAGCAAGGCCACCTTCATCTGCCTTTTTTTCATTAATCCCACAAAGGTAGGTTTTTAAACAAATTCTTAGTGGGCCAAATCCAGAAAGGAATTTTAGCTTTGGAAAAGGAAATTTAGTTTGGGGTTCAGAGTCATCTTTTATTAGCCTTCTGTGGTTTGAGGGTAGGGAGATTAAGGGCTAATTTTAAATTCAATAAAGGGTGGTGATTATGCCCCAGGCCAAGATCTCCAATTGAATTGTAGGTGAAGATCTCCATGGGAGTTTCCCCTAGAAACAGGAGTGTGGGGCCTCTCCCAAAAGTTGGGAAGGGTTGAGATTTTAGGGTTTCTCTAACCCAGGTCCCCCCTACCCCCAAAGATCAGGAGAACACAGTTTACATCACTATATCATAGTTTTCTATTTTAATTTTTTTTATTTTGTTTTATTGCTTCTTGATATCTCATGAAGTCATTAGTTTCCATTTGTTCAATTATAATTTTGAAGGAATGATTTCCTTTAATGATTTTTTTTTGCCTCCTTTTTCATTTGGCCAATTTTTCTTTTTAAGGCATTCTTCTCCTAATTGTTTTAAGAGATACTTCTAAGAACCTGTACTTCCAATTGGTGTGATTTAAGGAGAGGTGTTAACTACTCTCCTGGTCTGTGCTCTTGTTTATGAATGACTACAAATACTCTTTTCTGAGTTTGAACAGCGAGAAGGGTCCCTGTGTTAACGTGACTGCAAGCTCCAGTGTGCTAGTGCTTCACTTTTTGGTTTGGTAAGGCCAGGATAATTCTGGAAAAGCTGCACCCAACGGTATTCCACTCCTACCTACCTTATTGCAATAGACCTTTCCTGCCAACCTTTTGAGTTGTCTTCAGTTGGAAAATGACTTCACATCATCTTTTGTGAGTTCTGACACTCTAAAATTTGTTTAAAGTCATTATTTAAAGGTATTTAGGGGAAACAGATGAGTTCCTGCCTTTGCCATCTTGGTTCTATTTCTCCCCTATTTTACTTATGATACCTTTTATGTCTAAATCATTTTGATCTTGTTTTGTCATATGGTATGAGATGGTGGTTTATATTTAGTTTCTTCCAAATTGTTTTCCAGTTTTCTAAGCAATTTTTGTCAAATGTTGAGTTTTTACTCCAGAAGTTTGGATATTTGGGTTTATAAAACACTACATTACCATAGTCATTTACTATTGCATATGTAATTTTTTCCACTGATCAATCATTCTATTCCTTAGCCAATACCAGGTTGTTTTTTATGATTACAGCTTTATAATAATATAGTCTGAAATCTGATATTGTTAGGCTGCCTTCATTCACATTTATTTTTCATTGATTCCTTTGATATTCTTGATCTTTCATTCTGCCAGATAAATTCTATCATATTTTTTCCCTAGTTACATAAAATAATTCTTCAATAGTTTGATAAATATGGCACTTAATAAATTAGCTTTGGTAGAATTGTAATTTTTATTATATTGAATGAGTTTATTCATGACCAATAAACATTTCTCCAGTTCTTTAGATCTGTATTTATTTGCATGAAATGTTTTCTAATTCGGTTCATGTAGTATCTGAGTTTGTTGTGGTTAAAATCTCAAGTATTTTACATTGTCTGCTATTATATTAAACGTAATTTATCTTTCTATTTCTTACAGCTTAGATTTGTTGTATATAGAAATGCTGATGATTTACTCATTTATTTTATATTCTGCTACTTTGCAGAAGTTGTTAACTGTTTTGAACTCGTCTATTAGGTGATTCTTTAAGTATGTTATTATATAATCTGAAAAAAATGATAATTTTATTTCTTCATTGTTTATTTTTATTCCTTTATTTTTCCCTTGTCTTATTGCCATAGCTAGCATTAATTACAAAATATTGAATAATAATAGTAATAATGGGCATCCTTTCTTCACTCCTGATCTTATTTTCACATTTATTCCTTTCACTTTTATTCCTTTACTGCTTTCACATTTATTCCTCTCACATTTAATTTTTGCTTTTGGTTTTAGATAGATACTGCTTATCATTTTAAGAAACTCTCCATTGATTCTTATGTGTTCTAGTGTTTTTAAAAAGACTGAGTCCTTTGAGGCTAGATCCTTGCTCCCTCTTAATTGAAGGTGCTTCTCTTTGAAATGTGACTCAGAAGTGGGCATAAGGAATGGAATTGCTAAACAGCTTCCAGTTCTGTGTTCAGCTAGGGTCCCCTGTAATCTCTTTCTGACTATCTGACAAATCATTTTACCATCTCTGACTTGAGAGTTCAAAATGACACTATCTACTCTTACCTACTCTCACCACTGGTATTGAATTCATATTATCTCCAGGCCACCTTCTATCCCCATGCCACAAATCTTTCCTTCCAACTTCTCAACTTGTTTTGGATTGGAAAAATGTCCTACCCTGATCTTTTGTAGACTCAGTTACTGCAAAATTCTATTTGAGGTATAAGTTGTTTGGAGGGGAATGGTGAGTACTTCTTCTATTCATACTTCTTCTATTCATCCATTTTCTACATTATATTCTGATGGTGTTTAAGTATCAACTTTCTAGGAAAGTATAATTGTAGTTATAAGATAAATGATTAAATCCCTTTAAAAATATCCACATCAATGAATGCTGTCTTTTAGAATTTCTTTTCTGTATAGCAAATAAAATACATGTCCTGATTCATATTGTAAAAAATTCATTTTATGAAATAACAAATACAATTTGGTTGGCAACCAAAAATATTATGAACAAATATTTTTAATTCTGTCTTGTGTAAAAATGCTTCAAGAATCATGAGGTTTTTTTGTTCTCTCCTGATAATCATAGGGAGAGCATTTTAAACTACATCTATAGATACTGATTCTACCTTTAAAGATTCATTTTTAGTTGACACATAATGTAAGGATATCTAATCAAAGAGTATAGCTCCTATATTATATATCTGAACATTGATTTTTATCAATGTATTGGGTTAATTATAGATGCAGCTTTAGTTACTTCATTTCTGAATTAAATCTCACTTCATTAGGATGTCTGCATTTTAGAATGCCAGAATCTGAATTTATTTTTGGGTCAAAATGACTTTGATAGCTAAAACAAGCCATGCTCTGATTTATGGAGGGATTTTTGTCATTTCCTTTTATCAGTCAAAACATGCTCTCTTTTAGAAAAAAAATAATGAGGTTCTCTGCAAGACTCAATCATTATTATAAATAAAAGGGAAATAAAATAGTTATTCAATGTAATAGGAAATCTTGGTATGGTCAGTATCCTAACAATAGTTGACCAATAGCTGACTAATGTGTAGCATTTCAGGTTTTCCAAAATATCACACATAGAGTTATTTTATTTGAGTTTTATATTAGAGTTATGAAGAATTATTATTCCTATTTTTATTTGTAAGGAAACTAAGGCTTAGAAAAATCAAGAAAGATACCTGTGCCATAAAAAATTCAAAATCAGGTCTCTGACACTGACATGACTATAGATAATTTAAGCTTAACATTATACTGTCTCTGGGATGGTAACTGGGATAATAGATCTGCTTAGTATACCTGAAAAAAATTAATAGCTAAAGTGAATGGGTGTGTTTTAGTTATTTATATTTATTATTAAAGACATTCTATTCAGAGCACATTTATTTATTTATCTTTTCTTTTTTTTTTATTAAAGCTTTTTATTTTCATAACATATGTATGGGTAGTTCCTCAACATTGAACCTTACAAAGCTTTCCAATACAAATTTTCCCCCCTAGTCCCCTCCTCTCCCCTAGATGGCAGGGATTCCACTACATGTTAATTATATTAAAATACTTGACAAGTCGAATATATGTATACATATTTCCATATTTATCTTGCTGTGCAAGAACAATCGTATCTACATGAAAAAAATATATCTGAAAGGAAACCAATGCAAACAAACATCGATAGAGAACATGAAAATGTTATGTTGTGGTCCACATTTCATATCCCTCTCTCTGGGTGCATAAGGCTTTCTTCACTGAACAATTGTAATTGGTTTGAGACATTTCATTGTTGAAGAGAACCATGTCCATCAGAATTGATCATCATGTAATATTGTTGCCGTGTATAATGATCTCCTGGTTCTGCTCGTTTCACTCAGCATCAGTTCATGCAAGTCTCTCCAGGCCTCTCTGAATATTCAGAGCACATTTAGATGCTTTCTCAATTCTTAGCTCATTTGACCTTAAATCTATGTTATTCTAACAATAATACAATAGAATTAATGCCTACTCAAATGGCCAATAAAAAAAAAGAGTAACCCACACCCATGTAGAATAAAACCAAATGACTATATAGTTGGATGAATATTTGTCAATCTGTCCACCATTGAGTTACTTCTCAACTGTGTCTTGTTGATGCAAAAAATAAATAACCAAGAATACCTCCCCAACTGTTAATTTCATAAATAACTTAAATATATTAGATCATTGTTCCTTCTTAACTGAAAGTGCTTCTCTTTGAACTGTGACCCAGAAAGTGGGCATAGGCGATAGAATTGCTAAACAGCTTCCAGTTCTGTGTTCAGTGCTAGAGTCCCCTGTAATCTCTTTGTGATTACCTGCCAAATCATCTTGCCATCTCTGGCTTGAGAGTTCATTAAAAACATTGGATCAATATATTCAGTGGTTCTTCAGTCCTTTCTTGCTTCAGAAAAAAATTAATCACAAAAAGGTAAATGTATTTATAAGAATTATTGTAAGGGTGAATGGGCAGTTTCTTCTCAGTTTCTTGTATTAAAAACAGAGGATTTAATGTGTGTGGTTTTTCTTGCAAATATGAAATTAATATCAGTAGTAATTGTGTATATATGAGTTTGGGTTCTCAAAAGCCCTGAAAACTGAACAGAATTTAGAGGCCTAGAGATGAACTTCATTTCTCTTGCCAAAGGATCAATCTAGCTAACTCCAGATAGGCTCATTCCCAGGTTAGCTATAGAGCAATGTATATTTTTATACTCAAAAACCATTTGTAAAACAATGAAAGGGCTGCAACCTGGATCAATGTTACAGATGCTTAATGTATTAAGAATAATTTCCATATACAAAACAAAGAAGGCAGAACAGCTAGGGGGTAGAGATGAAGACAGAGAATTCCAGAGATGTAAAACAACCTGTGAAAATGCTTTGAAATCAGGAGTTGGAGTGTCTTGTGTGAGGAAAAGCTAGGAGGACAGAGTTTCTGAATCACAAAGTAGGGAGAAAATAAGGCAAAGCAATATGAAAGATGCTTACAGAAGCAAGGGATTCTAGAGAAGATTTTATGTAGAATTGAACTGGTTTACCATAGAGTCAAGATAGGATAGAGAAGAGATTATTGATATGGCTGATATGATGGCTTGAGAAATCTGAAAAAAAAGCAGGGTGTGGGGGAGGATTGGAGGTCTTGAAGAGAAAGGAAGACAGAATCAGTTTTTTTTTAAGGTAAAGGAAAAGGTAGATTGACAGAAGCTTGGTATTTCTTTTTTGGAAAAAGGAAAGGAAGTACAAAGAAAAGACATGTATAAGAGAACAAAAATGTAGGGAAACACAATTAAAAATCATAGTGAGGAACTTGAATGGGATGGGTTTTCCCTTAAAATAAAAGAACTAGCAGAACAGATTAGAGAGTAAAATCCAACAATATGCTATTTATAAGAAATACACTTGGAACATAGATATTCATGAAGAATTAAAATTAGGGGCCGGGTCTATTAGGCTTCAGGTAAACTTGGAAAAAAAAAGCAAAGAGAGCAATCATGATTTCTGGCAAGACAACATATCTATTGTTGTTTGTAAAGCTTGATTGTTGGCAACTTTCCTGTCCTCAGATATAACTCTTTCTTGGTGTGTAACATGGCAATCTGGTGATTAGTTCTGCACTCTTTAACTATGTACATCAACAAAAGTAATGTTTTGTTGGGGGGTATTATAAGAATTTCCCACCCTCTTTCCCTCAACTTCTAGTATGAACCATGTTAAAAGAATTTTAAATGTAGTCTGGACTGGACGTAATCTTTAACCTGGGAATGGTGGGAGCCAAACAGAGCCGGCCAAAGACAGGTGCCAGGAATTAAATAGCAATTTAGTTAATTTCAGAGTAAGGAAGGTGGGTTTGCCAACCCCAAAGTCTCCCTAGGGAGAATTTCTTTTGCTAGGACAAAGGCAGAGTTTATATACATAAAATAACACAAAGTGGGTGGATCACTACACAATAATTCTTAGGTCTTGAAACAATTCCCATGGCAGACAGGCCTGTATCTGCAAGCATTTCAGGGACTATACAGGTATTCTTGAGTCCTCTGGGAATAGCTCTTAGATTGTTTCAGATCTTAAGGATCATTGAGCCTTGTGATTATTTAGCATGACACAGAAACATAGTGTGATGGGAACAGGAGTGCAATAACCTCTGGTTCAGTTAATTTTGTAGTTACTAGCTCTGGAATGCATAAATTGTTAACATGTCAGGAGTTCTTGATTTATCACCTTCTGCTGCAGTGTGTCAGCTATAGTTATATATATATATCTATATATATCTATATCTATATCTATATCTATATATATATAATTTTATAGACTATACTGGGAATATAAGAGTTCCATCACATCTCAATAGTATAGTCTATAAACTATATATATATATATATAGTATATAATCTCTCTCTATAGTATATATACATATAGTCTATATGCTAACTATAGTCATTTACACATACCATATCAATTAATACGAGAATCATAAATCACTCAGCATTCCCTCCTTACAGTCAAAGGCCAGGACAGCCTTGAAGACCAAGGGGGAACATCCATCTGGAGCATGATTTTGACTTAAATAGATAGATGAGTTATAAGGTGAATTCCAAGGTAGACAACAAAGAAAAAGGAAAGACCCAAAACTTCCTTGAACATTGATGTTGGTACTGAGAGGACAGTAGCAAGGAGAAAGAAAAACTTAATTTATAGAAAGTGTAATTGTAAACTTCAGCCCACTTTGGGTTTCTTGAGTCAGTGGTCTGCAGTATCATCTTCTTTTCAGGCTGGGAGTCTTGGAAAAAGCTGTCTGTCTCAGATATCATTTGCTTCAGAGCCCATTTTATTTTCAATGTCAGATCCATGTAGGTTCCACAATCCAAGTGGGTGTTGTTGCCTTTTGAGATGTGGTAGGTGGATACACAATTCTACTCCCTGGGTCTGATGGCTGAACTAATTTTCCACCATAGCTCCAGGGAATATTTTCAGAGATCAACTTGGATCAGTTGATTTTCAATTGGAATTTCTAAAGTATGAGACTGTGAGACAAGTTGATGAATTTTTAAGATTTTCTGAGCCAACTCCGTATGGTAATGTGGGAGGGAGCCTTTGGCTGCTATGCTTCCCACCCATGGGTACAGTAGCATAGTGTATCCTGTCTCATAGGAACTGACCTTGTAGGAACCAAATAGTTTGTATTTAAAGCCTAGTGGGGCTTAAGATAGGACTTTGGGCTTTGGACCAGCCCCACAGAGAATTTAGCTAGAGAGATTTTAAGTATCAGCTTAACTCTTTCAACCATTTCTGATGACTGGGAAAGGTAGGCACAATAGAGTTGTGAGTGACTGGACAGAATGAAAGTAGCTTAGCTAATGAAGTCCCTGTAAAATCATTGTCTTTATTGTTATGTATTTCTTTAAGGATCCCCCATAATAAAATGTTTTTTTTTTCCTAAGAGGATTTTTGCTCCCAAAGGCTGTGGCAGTATGACAGTGAGTGAAATGGGAAACTGAGGACTTCTCAGAATAATAACCTTGGGTAGTTCAGACTCAGGACTAAGGCTCTGTTTAATTATCCGGCTCTGGGAGAAGACCAAAACTTGCTCTTTCAGCAGCAATATTTGAGATAATCCTTTTGACTCCTTGCTCAACTACTTCTTATAGAGATAAACCTGACCAATTGCTTAATGGTCTGGAGATATCCAAGAGGTCTCCAGCCTAGCCATCTCTATCTGATTGATTGAGGAATGCCTGAAACAGACCAGACCACCCTGAGTAGTGGCTTAGTAGTTTAGAAATATTTAATCCCTCTTGCTTAATTGATTACTTATCTTTGAAGTAAAACATACCAAGGAAAACTAAGGAATATGAATCAAGTTGGCCAATGATTTTAAAACTTAACAGGAGATGGGTAGATTAAGGCAGTTTCTGTAATTCTTGTCTATATAACTATGCTTCTTACTTCTGTAAAACTGGCTTTCCCTGCTCCAGACTTCCTGATGGAGGGACTGCCCTGCTTCTCTTGAGAATTGAAATAAAGAAACTTTCTGTTTGTACTTAGATGCCAGGTATTATACCTGAGGGCAGCCGGGTCTTACCCCCTCACGAGCTTTGGTGCGCATCTGGACACAACCCTCGGGTTCTCCAAGGAGAGTCACAAGCCAAAAGAAGATGAAATCAAGATGTTCTCTTCAGCTAGCCTTGCCTCGATTTTTCTTCCCTTGCCTCCCCTCCCCCACCATCTGTAGTCACACCCTTTATCCACTTAGCCCACCTATCTTTTTAGCAATTAACTTTGAATTGATGTGAGGAAGTCAGAAAGGCAGTGGAGCTCACATCCTGTTAACAGAGCACACCTCAGGGCAAGCCTGTTTTTTAGATCACTTTGAATAGCTCTTTTATCTGAGCCATCATCAGCAATCTCATCATGTCTCATGTCCTCAAGGGAACTACACACAGTATCTTCTTATCTTTAAGTCAAGACAAACTTCTTATCAGGGTCCCCAAATTTTGGGGCCCTAACACTTAGAGAATCTTCTGAGCAGTCAATTTGAGTTAGGATCTTTTGTGTCCCACAAAACAGGTAGACACTTCCACCTACTGGGAGAACATATAGACCTTTACCAAAGCATATTTGTAACTGAAATAGCCCAGGCGAGAAAATACAGGACAGCCAAAAATAATTTGGATTTTGAAAGCGTTTATTAGCCGGCCGACTGACCTCCCTAGGCAGGCTAGCAGAGATCAGCCCCGAGCCTTGGTAGAGACACGCTTTTATACACATTTGCCACCCCCTTGTACAGCCTTGCGGTTACATTTGATGTTAAACATTGACTCACTTTCCGTTTACAATGGGGAAAAACAGGATGAGGGGTACACAATGGAAAATGTCAACATGTGATCTGAGTCAAGGTAAACTGATATTGTTGGGTCAATACTTCTCCGAACATGGTTGAGCCAGCATTTTGTAGAGCAAAAACACTTCCCTTAACTTTGTTGAGCAAATACTTCTTGGACCCTGGTTGAGCAAACACTGTTAAGAAAGTCCAATGCACCTTGACCCAGAGGGGGGGGGGCCCTAGTCTTCTGTCCATTTTAGTAACTATAGGCAAGTGATATTTGAATGAAGTCAATCTGCTGGATTTTAAACTATGCTTCTGGGAGAGGAGTTTTCCCATAAACTGTCTTCAGAGACTTGGATTCATTGTGCTTGGGGTAGATTAGACAAATTTTGTAAGTGGTGGTGGTGGCCTGGTAAAAACTCCTCCATTAATTTTTTCTAGCAATTAACAGGGGAAACACAGGGGATAATAAGCCTCTCAGACAAATAATAAGGTGTCAAACCCTCTCAATGACCTCAGTGTAGATTAAGGTATTGATATATGGAAGGTAAGGATTTAGATGGGGCCAATTACACAACCATAGGTAGAGCACTGCTAACTGCTCAAAGCTGGTAATATTTGAAGCCCATTTAAGCTTAGGGGTAATTTGGTTAAGGGCCAGGTAGCCAGAAGGAGTGAAGGGAAAAAGACCTACAGGAATGTGGACATTTTCAGAGGTAGAGGGTGTTAGAAACAAAAGTCCTGTTAGGTCAATTGTAACAGTGGCCTGTAATTTATGGAGCAGATCATATCTTATTAAATGGCTGGGATGCTTGGGGACTAGGACAAAGAGATAAAAGGCACAATCTCTGCAATAAAAAGGGGAATGTTTTATTGGAGATCCCCATAATTGCAAAACACTCAAGACTCCAGGAGAGGGCAGTGGGAAAGGCTGAGGTTTAAACCCTATAGTATTGATGTGAATCCTGAAATCAGCTTATTCTCTCCCCTTTTTCAGGAAATGCAAAAATGCTCATCCTGGAAATTTAGTTTCCCAGACTATTTTATTACCCTAGTTCAGGCTACCCAGATTTGGTCCAGCTGCCTTGGATAGCATTTTTAAAAATGCCTTTAAGATAGCAGTTCTGGGAACTTCACAGACTGTTGGGTTAAGCCCCTAAGGGAATGTGGAAGACAATCCCTGAGCTCAGAATGCTTACTATCTAAAGGGAGAAGACAGAACACTTAAGGAAGTTGGAAAATGAGCTAGGGGGAGGGAGGAAAAAGCAGGTCGGAGGAGAGAAGAGAAGGGAATTTCCCCTCCAGCTTTATGAATTGACTTGGTTGTGAGTGAGCCTTTGTATAAAAGGCTGGAGGCATTTTGCTGCTAAAAGTCAGCAAAGCATTTATTTAGAAATTTAAGTGTTCTATGCTAGGATTACACCAACAAAGCCTAAGGAAAATTCCTGCTCTCAAGTATTTTAACTTCTTTGGGTAGGGTGAACCTGGAAAGAACTGAGAAAGAACCAAAGGATCAAGATTAGATCCAGAGAGAAATGAAAATTTGGGTAGATTTGTTTTTTAAATGTTAAAATGGAGATTCTAAGAGGAACCAGGCAATTGGAGGAAAGTACTGTGGGCACCAAGTTCATTTTCAGGATGAGAAATTCAAGGCTAGCATGAACTTCCAGGATGAGGAGTCATCTGTGGCCTGGGAGAAGAGGTACATAGAGTTAAGAATAGAACTTGCAGAGGGAGGATTGGTGGTCTAACGAGCTATAAATCATTTTGATGAGATCCTGAATGGTGTTTTGGACCTAGAGAAACTAAAAAAAAATTGATCCCTGAGGTAAGCAAGCTGAAAGCTCCAATACAGATCAGTTTAGCATCAGTTCCACCCTTAGGGAGATGGTCCCATCTGAAATCCAACTTAAGTCAAACTCCTGAAACCCCTCTCTTTAGAAATCTTAGTCATGTCCCTGAGATTAAATGTTCCCTATAGCATCTACCTGTGAGATTAAATTTTCCCTATAACATCTACCTGTGAGATAAAATTTTCCCTATAACATCTACCTGTGGGATTAAATTTTCTCTATAACATCTATCTACCTGTGAGATTAAATTTTCCCTATAACATCTACCTGTGGGCTATCCTATGGCTGCTACCCTCCTTTGGGTCAGTCAGCCACAGCACTCTGCTCCATGATGTCCTTCTCTTTATCTTTCTTCCCCCATGCAACAAGCTATCTCCCCCTGCTCCATTATAGGACAGATTGGATGAAGTTTTCTCAGTATTGAGACTAGGCCTAAATCACATGATCCCTATACCCAGAGAGAGAGGGTGGGGTCTTGGGCCTCGAGTTTCAAGAAGTCATATGATCCCTATTCCCAGTCTTGAACCCTGGGTTGCAGAGAGTCACATGTTCTCTAAAGGTGAGACCCTCAAGAAGTGATGCCCACAGGAAGTGACGTGATGCACAGGAAGCAGACAGCCTTGGTGACCATTGGTCAAGGATGGCTACTTCCTTTTAGTCTATCCAATGAGAGGGCTTGGGTCTTTTGTTGTTTAAACCTGAGAAGGCAGACGCTGGTCAGGTTCAGGAGCACATGGCGGGAGTTGGGATGGCTCCCAGGTGTGTGTCTGGGCCTCTCCCTTCAGCGACTAAATAAATGCTTTCTCTTTGTACCTGAAAAAGTCTTTGATTAGTTGATTTGGGAAAAGGGTCAAGCACCCACACAATCCAAGCTCACTAACTCTTTTAGGATGCCAAGTCCCTTTCAGGATTTAGGCTGCCAGCTAGGAGCATGCCCCCACTTCATGAGGTACTCCCTTTCTACTAGGTAATTGTGAGTTCCACTGAGGAACTTGTTTTCCATATATTCTCCCTCTCTATTTCATTTCTACCATTCCTGGTGTCTATTGTATCCCTTCATTTTGTCTGTAACCTATTTCCTTAAATAAATCTCTCTTTTGCCATTGTGAATTCTTCCCATGACCAAACCCCAATGCCTGCCATAATTTGGTGCCAAACTTCACATCATAGATCACATCATTTTCTCCTTTGCAAGCTTCCTGGATCCCATAGCTTTGGTGAGACTTCAAAGGAAAGCACTTTGCTAACCTGAAACCTCTGTCCTCTTACTATGTCATCACCATCTCCAGTCATCCTGGTCTATATCTGGCCACAAGACCCAGAAGGTTCTGGAGGGGAAAGTGAGGAAGGGCATTACCTTCCCTCACTTAAATCCAATCCTCCCTGACGACCTGGTCATCTTCAAGAATAGAGGACAAACAACTACACGAGAACAACAAAAAAGTGGGAACTAGGTTTTCCCAGAATATCTTTAAAACAGTCTCAATATCAATATATATCCTTTATCTTCCCAAATCTTCCCTGGTATTTCCCCTCCTCCCTTGAGAAATCCCCAAGATTATAAAGTGGTGCTTATGCTGAAGCTCTTTCCTAAGTCTTTTGTAGGGTTAATTCCAGACATTAGGTACTCTCTTTCCTTCTTCTTAGTGTCCTTCCTTTAATGGCATCTTTCTCCTTAACATAGCTAACTCTGGTTAATCTACTAAACTCCTCTATGTATTTAAACTGCCAATCAGTAGCATGCTTGTTGAGGTTCAAAGGAGACCCCAAAAGGTTGGGGTTTCAGACTGGCATTACAAAGTGTCTCAAAAGAATTTGCAGGCTCAAACCCATCTCCAAATCAAGGAGCAAAGTTTATTATAATTGTACTGTCAATTGAAGCAGTCTAAGTTTCCAAAGAATTTAGCAAAGCACCAGGAGCAAGAAAATAGATTTATAGGAAAAAGTTAGAGAGACCAGGAACTTCATATTATTTATTTCCTAATTTTATGGCTTACAGGTAGGTTTGAGGGATGGTCTATTCATTGTCTCAGGACCTTTGTTATCACTGACCAACAGATTGTTTATTTGACAGTCAACAATGTTTGTAGGATTATAGTACAAGCCAGTGGACTTTAGAGTTTTTGTCACTCCAAGGCCAGGAGACCTTAAGATTATTGACAAACTGATCGTTAGAACAATAGCACTCCTTAAAGTCAGAGAGCCTCAGAATTATTGCTCTATCTTTCCTAAAATCTAGGGGAAAATATATATAACTATATTATTATAGCATTCTCAGGCCAGGCCCTCAGAGTTATTGTCAAGTTTCCCTTAGAAGTTGCACCCCATCTTTACTCGCATCTGATGGCATATTCCTTTAATAGCTTCTTCCAATCTGTTTTCCTTGTTAACTTTATTGCTCTCCTGAATCTATTTCATATTTACCACTCCTGGTGCCCATTTTGAGTCTTCATTTTGTCTGTAACCTCTTAAATAAAGATACCTTTTGGCAAGGAGAAAGCTCTTGTCAATTTGTCACATGTACCTTGAGCCTTGCATTTCAAACTAGGAATTGCTGTTCTGACCTCATTATTATGCAACCAGTGTCAAGTAGAATGGACATCTCTTGCCCCGTATGAATAAAAAGACATCTCCAACAGGAGTCATGGGGATAACTGATATGGTGTATATATCCTCTTCATTTGCGCTATACCTCCCTGGAGCCACATTATGCTGAGTACTAGGGTTTTAGGGAGGATTCCCCAGTGTTCTTTGGAGTTCTTTCCCTTTTTAGCATCCACTCTAACTCTCATTCTACATTCTGTCTTCCCTTGGCCAAATTTCTTACATACTCCTCACTTGTGGCTCTTATTGATTGAAGGGACCATGCATTGTTATTCTGATGGTGCAGGTGGGGGAAAGGGGCCATAGGGTAAGAAGAGCTGCTGCAGCTCCAGAGGGGTTTCAAGAAAAAATTTCCTATTAGCTTGTCTAAGTTCCTTTTTACTAATTTCATCCTCCACTAGAGTGACTGACAGTTTTGTTTTGGTCTCAGGGAGGAACCCAATATCAGAATGTTGCCAATCAGAAATAATTATGGATTAGTGGAGAGAATTATTTTAAATAGTATTTTATTTTTCCAAATACATGCAAAGATAGTTTTCAGCATTCACTTTTGTAAAACCTTGTGTTTCAATTTTTTTCTCCCTCTCCTCTACCTTTCTTCCTCCCCAAGACAGCAAACAATCTGATATAGGTTTAAACATGTACAGTTCTTTTAAATATACTTCCATGCTTTTCATGCTGCATCAAAAAAAAAATAAAATCAATATAAAAAAGACACAAGAAAGAAAAAAAAAACCCAAACAAACAGCAATAACAAAAAAAGTTGAAAATACATGATTTGATCCACATTCAATCCTCATAGTTCTCTCTTTGTTAAATCAATGGGTCAAGGGAATTCAAGGAGTATGGTCTCAAGGAGTTTTTCACCTATAATTTGGGTGAGTTGGTAATGCTCCTTTTTATCTCAATCTATCTTGAGATCCTCTTCTGTTTTTTTCCAGCTAGCTTTTTGATACCAATTTTTAGTCCCCTCCTTTTCTACCAAGGCAATGACAAGTTGTTATAGATCTAGGAATACAGGGTGCTTTGGAACAAAGCTCTGGGATGCTCCCTGATGTTGGTATACTCCTAGAATTCTCTGCAGTTTATGACGTGTACTATGTCAGATTCAATTAATATGTTGGCCGTTTTGTTGAACAGCTTTTTAAAATTTGTTAATATTTGTACCTTGAGGTGTTACATGTACGTTAACTTCACTGCCTGCTCAACTCATTCTCTGGACTGCTCCAGTTTTTCAGCAAGCCCTTTCTGCTTAGGATTAGACTCTTCATATCCCACAAAAAAGCTTTTCAGTTCCCCTTTATTTTTTCTCTTCTTTTATTAGAATATAATTTCCTTGAGAATGGGGAGCATCTTGTTATCTTACATTTCTCTAGCATTTCTTGCAGTACCTGAAACACAGGAAACATTTAATAAATGTTTTTCTATTTCAAAGGAAAAATTGCTGGGGGGAAAGGCATGAAGGGATGTATATGAAAAAAAGTGGTGTAAAAACAAAAATTAATAATAAAGCAAGAAAAATTAAAGGAGAATGAAAGATTATATCTTTCACATCTATAGTTAGGAGAAGAATGAATAGCCAAAACAAGAAAAAACAAGAATACAAATACCGAAATGGAATACTTCCTTTATATAAAATTAAAAAAACTCTCAGGGTCAGCTAGATGGTGTAGTGGAAAGAGCACCAGGTCTGAAGTTAGGAGGATCTGAGTTCAAATATGATCTCAGACACTTAGCACTTCCTAGCTGTGTCACCCTGGGCAAGTCATTTAACCCCAATTGCCTCAGCAAAAACAAAAAACAATTAAAAAGCTTTTGCACAACAATTTCAATGTACTTAAAATGAGAAAAGACAGAATATATACTAATTAAAATCTTTGAATTGCATTTTACTATAAAATCTATTATCAAAAATGTGTCAAGTATTAAAATAAATATGTAAGGTAAAGAGCCATTCTCCAATATATACTATCAAAATATATAAAGTTTTCAGATGAAGACATCTAGGATATATAAAACCAAATCACTAATAATATGAGGAATGCAAATTAAAATAATTATAAGGCACAAAATTGAAATTGTCAAGGAAAGTATAAAATTAGTCAATTTTAATTTGGATGTGGGAAGAATGGCACACTAATACATTGACTGTCAAATTGTGAATTAGGCCCACCATTCTGGAAAATATTCTAGATTTGTATAGCCTTTTAATCCATGGACCCTGCTATTGAGCAGTAAACTTACTACAGAAAAAAAGTATTCACATATATATATACATAATATAGTCATAATGCCACTTTAAATAATATTACAAAGTTGGAAACAAAGAGATGCTCATTGTTTGGGATACAACTAAACAAATTATGGCATATGATCATAATTAATTAGTATTATGTTGAAAGAAATGATGGGTAAGGAAACTTTGGAAGATTTATTTGCATCCATTTAGATAAAAGAAACCAGAATCAGGAGAATGACATAAGTGATTACAAATATGGAAATTAAGCCAATTACAAAATGGAAGTGAATTCAGATAAACTAGAATAACTAGTATTTATCCTAGCTAAGCAGTGTTGCAACATAGTTTTTTCTTTTCTGTAGAGAAGTAGTAAACCATATGAGGGGAATATTTCTTATACTGCCTTTTTCTATTGAGATGTGTGTGGGTGTATGTATGTGTGTGTATATATGTATGTATAAAAACAATTTTTCTTACTAACATTGCTGTTATTGTTTATTTTCCCAAGATATTATTTTGTTGAGACATGGGACAAAATATTGAAAAGAAATTGTGGTATTGAAAACAAAGTACATGAAAAGAGCTCTCCAAAAGAAAGGATCCTAGATTAAAGAAACTGGTTTAGAGAAGGGTTCATTCATCAAATATTTCTAACTGCAGTGTTTGTTATTCTTTAAGTGCATTGTACCTATAGGGATTATATTTTCTGATCCAAAAATGAGAACACATAATTTAAGAAAGTATGTTTCTATTGAAAGGCCTCATTAAAAGAATAATTTTAAGTGATCTTTAATACTCTTTTTCATAAAAATTCCCTTTCAATCTAAAATTCTACAATTCTTTGACATGGTTTTCATATGCAGCATTTAATGCATTACAGTTTTACATTTTTGAGCACTCTTTTAACTTTGTCACTGTAATGCTCAAGAATAAAAATATCATTATAAAATTCAGGGCAGTGATGCATCATTGATATGACACATTAAACCTCCTTACATCACTCCTAACCAAAACTAATGACATACTGTATCTGTAAATGGCTCATCAGTGCAATTTGGAGTCCATCTGGGTCTGTCATCAGATACCATATACTAAAAGGCAAATTTTAAAATGACCTTTCCACTAAAATGCCTTTCAGTGTCAGAACATTTTTTTTAAAAAAATTTTATCTTAATGTTTCGGTGCTGCTTTAGGTTAGAATTACTCACCTTTTTCATTCCCCTTCCAAACAGTCTAAGAAATGAATGAGTAGGTAGAAGAGAAGCCCCAAATGAAAAGTACTTGAAATAGATGGTGTCTAGTCTATTCTAAAAAAAAATCCAATTAGGATCAATTTCATGGGTTTTATTCACCAATCTCTCCAAGTTTTTGGAACTCCATTAGCCAAATGCTAAAATTTTAGAATTAAAAAAAATCCTCCAAATGAATCAAAATGTTTCATATGTATTTCCTTTTTTAAAACTGGCAAGGGTACACTTTTCTCCTACAATGAGCTTGTGAAATTGTTCAGCTGGTGAGTTATGAGACTTCAGTTTTGCTTTATCTCCTAATCACCCTGTAGTCTTTTTAAAGATAGATGTAATTATTATCAGAATGATTTATTGTCCTAGAATCCTGGTGGAAAGTAATTTGATATGTAAACTTCAATTATGGAAAATATTGCCATTGTGGTTGTAAATCTCCCATGATAAAAGCAGGTGAGATCTTAATCCTGTTTACATTTTTAGATTTTTTTTTAAAGTCATGATTCCTCTCTAGAGTAGAATATTTCTGCCAGTGTGGCAGTTTTAAAATGAGGATGAACAATCCTTTCTATAATTTGCTGCATTCTAAAAAAGTGCAAACTCTGTGGAAAAGTGGAAAGTTAAGTAACAAATTAAGTATTATGAGCAAACTGATCAGCCAGCTAGAGAGGCAGCAATCATATAGTGGAAAGAACCCTGAAATTAGAATAAAAGTACCTGGGTTCAGATTGCTGACTCTGCCACTAACAATTCTTGTAATCTTGTTAGCAGTCACTTAGCATCTCCTTTCCTTAGTTTCCCTATTTTTGATAAAAAATATAATGGTAAGTGACTTTTTGAAGCAGGAGGGTCTGTGTGCTTTTCAATTTTATTTTCCAATCACAAAGAGATACAATCAAAATCCTTAGAGACCATACCTAATGGGCTGGCTCAAAGTCTTAAGTTTTTTCTCTAGTTTCTCCTATCTGTCTCCTTCATTTAAATAGAAATAACAAATTTTAATTTCCAGGACCAGTGCTCATCCCTTAGCAAAACTATTGTTCTAGTTGTTCATTTTTCTAAAAGAAACCTAAGTGAACAGATTTCAGCGTTTTTCTTGGCAGAACCAAAGACTCATTCGCAAAATTAAACTGAATCTTGATGTCTCCCTGTTAGGTCTCCTATGCCAGAACAATCTTATCATACAAAAATAAAACTCTTCAAGAGTCTCCCCAGCTGATGCATACTTTGATCTTAAATAACAACATGATCACTGACAATGGGAACAAAATCATTTATAAAAAAGGCTTATAAAATAGTATTAAGACTACTGAATAGGAAAATGGGACAAAGTTGGACTATTTTTATTGTTTCTGTTTTTTTGGTGTTGTTTTTTATTGTTGTTGTTATTTTCATTTTCGCTAAATAGAAGATGGCACAGTGAGTGCACAATCAGACTTGGAGTTTAGAAGATTCACCTTTCTTAGTTCATATTTGATATTAATCATTTACTACCTGTGCTTCCTAAGCAAGTCAATGAACCCTGCTTATCTCAGTTTCCTGATCTGTGAAATGAGCTAGAGAAAGAAATGACAAAACACTCCAGTATCTTTGCCAAAAAATCCGCAAATGGAATCATGAAGAGTTAGACACAACTAAAAAAAATCACTAAATAATAACAAAGGAGCAAAAAAGAAGGGGAGAAGAAAGAGGAGAGAATATATTATTGGTTAAGTGCTTTTTCAAATAGAGTTGCCACAATCATGTCTGACTACTGTGGATAATGGTATTAGCTGCCCCAGGGAGAGAACAGTTGCTTTCCATTCCATTGCATAATTGCTATTCTTCCCCATTTCTGTAACTGCAGTCTCAGTTTCTTTCTTAGCTGTATTGCTTCTCAGTCAAATTTCTTTAACTCAGACTCCATAATTGCCAGACATTTTACTCTTTTCTCAACCCCCATCCCCTGGCACAGTTACTTCCAGATTTCTCCTCCTACCTAAGCTATTATATCCTTAGTCCCTGGAATCTTGTTGGAAGGATGATAAGGGGATTAGCCTAGATAAAGTCTAAGGTTTCTTTTAGTTTGAAATCTATGGTCCTATCACTATGCAAAAATTATAGTGGAATGTGCCTTGCACTGGAAGTTAGGAAAGCTAGATTCTCATCCTGGCTCGGCCATTAACCATCTGTGCACTTTTCAACAAACCTCTTACCCCTGCCTTTGGTCTTCTGTTTATCCCTCAGTAAAATGAAGGGATTAGATAAGATCTCCTACAAGGACACTCCTGACTCTAACATTGTTTTCACATGAGGACTGTTTCCTTCTCTAAAAAATACTAAGATTATAAAAGTAAAAACACATACCATAATGGCTCTGCTTATTAGGATGAGAAAATTACTCTGAAAATTATAGAACCTCCTTTAATAAAAGGGGCAATTTCATGTCTTGTAAACTTTTTAACATTAGAGAACTGTTCAAAATAAAATGCAAAGAGACTAGAGCTTTATGGTGGCCATGAATGGATAAAAAAAAAATTAGCCTATTTTATCAGTTACTATTGGTGACTTTAAGGTGCAACTCTTTTAAAGGGTGTTAACAGCTAAGCATATAACCAATTAATGGTAAATTTAATATCTTTTCTGATTTCAAAAAACATATAAGTATATCCATGCTATAGGTGAAGAAGCACGGCCTTTTTATTATTTCTACTGTTGAAGAAAACAAAAGTTTTGCAGTTTTTTATTCAATAATACACTCTAAGGCAATACAAAGGATTATAAACTTAGAGTACAGATCATGTGATAAATATTATGTCACCACTTAGCAAAGATATGAATTTGAAGACAACTCACAATATCATCATTTATACTGATACACAGCATTAATAGCCATGATGAAGTATATTCAATATGTGAAGGGTTAATGTTATATAGTTCAATGTGAAATTTATAAGTGAAATTCTCACTTGCTTTGTGAAAAGGGTTTAAATGCAGTTATTCTTAGGAAAATAGCCATGCTATTTATGACAAATATAAGTTCTATATCCTATGGAAAACTATACCTTTTAGATCACTTTAGAGTTAGATAACATCTTGGCTATACATTCTAAATTCCTATTATGCTGAATATACTTGCTTTAATGGTTTAATTTCTTGTATTTTTGTCTCTTGACACCCCGCTGCCTAGTAATCTGCTAAAACTGATTGTTTTTTCAATAATTATCAGGTTTAGTTTAGTATAAATGAAAATATATCCTTGATGTACAGGCAGTGGAGGGAATAGAAATTTAGACAGTTCCATTAGTTTTGGATGATTTGCAGGATGGTAACATATTCTGCTAGGTTCCTTTAATGTATGTTTTTAGAATATGCCATTCATGAATAGTATCTTATATGGAGCAAAGCCATATTTGAATGGTAACTAAAGATTCATTTTCATGTTAATCCTAGCAGGTAACTAGTTAAACTTACCTTAAGTAGCTATGGCCAAGATGTATACTTACATGCCTTAATATGGTTTCTGGATATTCCAATAAAATTCTGAGCTTTGAGATAGCTTGGTGGGAACTTATAACTTTTTTGGGTCAAATAGAAAATCCAAGCCACTCTCTGACTTGAAATTGCCTACCCTTGAGCAAGTTGTGGAATATAAAAGTAGTGGAAAATGATTATGCTATAAGAAATGATGAGCAGACTTTAGAAAAATCTGGAAAGTCCTACATGAATTGATGCTGAGTGAAGTGAGAACCAAGAGAGTATTCTACGCAATAAGGATAACATTGTGTAATCAATCAGCTACTATAGATTTAGCTCTTATCAGCAATGCAGTGATCCAAGCTAATTCATAGAGATTCGTGATGGAAAATGTCATCTACATCCATAGAAAGAGCTATGGAGTCTGAATGCAAATTGAAGCATACAATTTTCACTTTTGTTGTTATTGTTTTTTTTCAATATTTTCTCCTTTTCTTTGGGTTCTTCTTTCACAACATTACTAATATGGAAATATATTTAACATATTTAACATATATAGCCTATATAAGATTCCTTGCCATATCTTAGGGAGAGGGGAAGAAAGGAAGATAAAAATTTGGAACTCAAAATCTTACAGAAAATAATATTGAAAACTATTTTTGCATCTAATTGGGAAAAATAAAATACTATTAAGCGAAAAAAGTAAAGGAAAGAAAAGTAAAGAAACTGCCTGACTTAAAAACCCAACTCTCCCCTTGCCCACAAACTATTCTATCTTAGGAACAAGACCAGGATCAAATTCAAGTTCAGAATGTCAAGGTTTGACCAATAAGAAAATATCAATCATCTAACAAAGTAGTTGTAAGGCCTGCTATGGAATTATTGTTTTGTTATCTACTATCTGCCTTGTGTTTTTTATATATATATACAAACTTTGCCTTTGCCCTAGCAAAAGAAATCCTTCCTAGGCGAACTTCAGGTTTGCAAGCCCATTTTCCCCACTCTGAAATTAATTAAATCACTATTGCTACTTGATTCCTGATACCAGCCTCTGGCTTACTCCGTATACCTCTACTCATTCTCAGGTTAGAGACTAGTCCAGGCTGGACTACATTTAAAATTCTTTTGACATTGTTGGCAGTGCTGGGATGGACTCGGAGGAGAGTCTTTGAAGCATTCAGAGTTTTCTCCAGAGTCTGACTCCCACCCCCATTTCCCATCGACATGGAAAGTTCACTTCTTTCACTCCTGTTCCATCCTTGATTGAATTCACCCTTCTTTGTGAGAAAGATTCCAAGGCTCTTCTCTTAACCTAGTTAATCCTGGATCACTCTTTTTTTTTTTTTCTTCACAGCTCTTGTAATTGGCTCTGCCTGTGCATCTCTTAGATTTTTTTTTTTTGGGGGGGTGATTTTTTTTTTGGATTTGTTTTTAGTTTTTACCAACCTGCCTCACCTAAATTTGCAAATGAACTGTGTACCTCTCAAAATTACTAGCTTTACTGCTGTTGTTGGTGAACTAGACTTGTGTTCTAGATTGTTGTATTTGTAGATTATTTGTATTTGTTAATTAAGTGTTGCCTTTGTCTTGAGGATTTATCTTTAAAATGGGGAAGATATGCTCTAAGTCCTTAGAGTAGGTAGCTTGTGTTTCTGTCAGCTGTTTCCAGAACATTTACTTTTCCACTGCAGAAGAAATAAAACCCTGACTGCTACTCATCTTTGTACTTTACAGAAAAGATTAATTTTCTTGATTTCTTCTAGGACTTCTGATTGTTATAAGTATGGAAGGAAATAAGCATTTATTAATAACTTACTATATTTCCAGGCACTGTGCTAAGCACTCTACATATATTAAGTCATTTCATCCTCACAACAATCTTGGTAGGTAGCTGCTATTATTATTTCTATTTTACAGTTGAGGAAAGTGAGACAAAGAGAGGTTTAGTTACTTGGCCAGCGTCACAGAAGTATTAAGTGTCTGAGACTAGTTCTTAGTCTAGGTCTGCTTTTTTGCTAGGTGGACATCTATAAAATATATATTTATAAAAGATTGATTTCCTCTTCTCTATTTCAAAATTTTAGCCTTTAAATGATCTTCTCTTGTGTTATATTTCTAGTATTTCTAGAATTATTTCAAATTTTAGCGGAGAAAGGGAGTATTCTTGTTGTTTGGTTTAGTTTATAATGTTTATCTCTTAGTTTAATTTATAGTGTTTATTATTTTAAACTGGTTCTATACTTTGTAAGATTTTTTTACCTTGCATTCTCTCTCAATTCTGTCAAAGGCTTTTAATGCATCTATTGATCAATTCCTATTTTTAGTTCTTTTTGTTTATCTCTTAAATTGTTTTCCTAATGGTAAATTATCCTCATATCTAAAATAAATCCACCTGAATCACAGCAAATGATTGCTTTAATCTTTTTGACCTATTGTTGTAGACTTTAGGAATAGATTTTATATAAAATTATTACATAAATACTCATTAATGGTAGAGGTCTACACTTTTCTTTATTTCCTTTATTCTTTTTGAGTTTAAGTATTACTACTCTATTTGTCTTTTTAAAAAATGTGAATTTTTTTCTTCTTATTTTCATAGAATAATTATGAGTATTATTAATTATTGCCCTTTAAACATTTTATAGATTTCACTTGTAAATCAATATGAGCCAGATTTCTCTTACTTTCTTTTTGGCAGTTTCATTATGATGGATTCAATTTTATTTTTTTGAGATTCAGTTGCTCAATATTTCTCTTTCTCTGCTTTGTTGATTGAATAGTTTATATTTTTGTGGGAAATCATTTCTTAAAAGTATTTTAGTATTGTAGTATAAAATTTTGTACTGTAAGTTTTGAAAAATATTTTTCTACACTGTTGTGCTTATCACTTTATTAACTTTTGTGGGGGGTGAATTTAGTTTTTCTCTCTTTTTGTCAGATGAGGTTGTTTCAAAGTTTATTGGATTTGTTAGCCTTCAAAAGCCTTTAGTTTTGTTTAGCATCTGGATAGAATTTTTGTTTTGGATTTCATTTGTTAATATATCTTATTTGTTTTAAAATAGTTGATTTTCTATTTTTAAAATGTATATACTCAGTTCATTAATTATGTTTTTGAAGATATATTTTTTTCCTAATAGAGTTACTGTAACAGGACTGAATACCCCAAATTGTCTCAGTGTTATTTTTTCACATGGATTTGTTTTTTGAATGATTATTTGACCCATTCCTTAGTCAAGGTATCTTCTTACATTTCTAATTTGGTAACACTTTTTTTTAACCAAATATTTATTGTTTCTTGTATTATCTCATTTATTGGTTTTGTATTTTGCAGTTCTATTTTCTACTATTATTTGTAATCCTTTGTCCTTTAAGGCATATTCCATTTTTGTAAAGATGCCATGTAAAATTAAGAAATACAGTTGTTTCTTAATATTCCTATGCAGCAGAGGGAATAAATTACTAAGATTGATTATTTCAACAGTTTTAAATATTTTACTTTCCCTTTATCATTTTGTTTTATTTCTCCATTTATTAAAATCTCCCTTAATTACATAATTCCTTATGACTTTTTTTGTGGGAGGGTTAATTCACATAACTTTTACTTGATGAATTTAGGTGCTATACTGTTTATTGAAGATAATATCATTTTTCAAAAGAGCTATGTCCATCAGAATTGATCTTCATATAATCCTTGTTGTTGCCATGTACATTGATCTCCTGGTACTGCGTATTTCACTTAGCATCAGTTCTTGTAAGTCTCTCCAGGCTTCTCTGAAATCATACTGCTGATGATTTTTTATAGAACAATGATATTCCATAACATTCATATACTATAACGTTCAGCTATTTTCCAATTTATGGGCATCTGTTCAGTTTCCATTTTCTTGCCACTACAAAAAGGGCTGCCATAAATATTTTTGCACATGTGGGTCCCTTTCCTTCCTTTAAAATCTCTTTGGGATATAAGCTTAGTAGAAACACTGCTAGATAAAAGGGTATGCCCAGTTTGATAATTCTTTGAGCATAGTTCCATATTGTTCTCCAGAATGGTTACGTCAGTTCACAACTCCACCAACAATGTATTAGTGTCCCAGTTTTTCCACATCGCCATCAACATTTGTCATTTCCTTTTCCTGTCATCATAACTAATCTAAGAGATGTGTAGTGGTACCTCAGAATTGTGTTAATTTGCATTTCTCTGATCAATAGTGATTTAGAGCACCTTTTCATATGACTAGAAATGGTTTCAATTTCTTCATCTGAAAATTGTTCATAACCTTTGACTATTTATCAATTGAAGAATAGCTTGAATTCTTATAAATTTGAAGCAATTCTCTATATATTTTAGAAATGAGGCCTTTATCAGAACCCTTAAATGTAAAAAGTGTTTTGCCAACTTGATGCTTCCCTTCTAATCTTGTCTGCATTAGTTTTATTTGTATAAAAAGTTTTAAATTTATTATAATAAAAATTATCTATTTTGTGTTCAATAATAAGTTCCAGTTCTTTGGTTACAAATTCCTTCCTTTTCCACAGATCTGAGAGGTAAACTATCCTATGTTCTTCTAATTTGCTTATAATATCACTCTATGTCTAAATCATGAACCCATTTTGACCTTATCTTGGTATATCGTGTCAAATGTGGGTCAATGCTTAGTTTCTGCCATACTAGTTTCCAATTTTCCCAACAGTTTTTGTCAAATAGTGAATTCTTATCCCAAAAGCTGGGGTCTTTGGGTTTGTCAAACATTAGATTACTATAGTCATTGACTATTTTGTCCTGTGAACTTAATTGGTTCTGATTAAGTACTGATCAAGCACTCTATTTCTTAGCTAGTACCAGATAGTTTTGATGACCGCTACTTTATAATGCAGTTTTAGGTCTGGCACATGTAGGTCATCTTCATTGGTATTTTTTAATTAATTTCTTGAAATTCTTGACTTTTGCTATTCCAGATGAATTTTGTTGTTATGTTTTCTAGATCTGTAAAATAATTTCTTGGGAGTTTTACTGGTATGGCACTGAACAAGTAGGTTAATTTAGGTAGTATTGTCATTTTTATCATATTTGCTTGGCCTACCCATGAGCACTTGATATTTTTCCAATTGATTAGATTTGTCTTTATTTATATGGAAAGTGTTTTATAGTTGTGTTCATATAGTTCCTGATTTTGCCTTGGCAGATAGATTCCCAAATATTTTATTTATCGGCAGTGATTTTAAAAGGAATTTCTTTTTATTTCTCTTGCTGCTGGACTTTGTTGATAATATATAAAAATGCTGATGATTTATGTGGATTTATTTTGTATCCTGTGACTTTGCCAAAGTTGTGAATTGTTTCTATTAGTTTTTTAGTTGATTCTCTAGGGTTCTCTAAGTATACCATCATATCATGCAAAGGTAATTTGGTTTCCTCATTACCTACTCTAATTTCTTTAATCACTTTTTCTTCTATTATTGCCAAAGCTAGCATTTCTAATACAATATTGAACAGCAATGGTGATAATGTGCAACCTTGTTTCACCCCTGATCTTACTCAGAATAGTTTTAGTTTGTCCCCATTACATATGATGCTTGCTGATAGTTTTAAATCAATAGAACTGATCATTTTAAGGAAACTCCATTTATTCCTATACTCTAGTTTTTTTTTTAATATATATATTAGGAATGGGCATTGGGTTTTATCAAATGCTTTTTCTGCATTTATTGAGATAATCGTATGATTTTTGTTAATTTGGTTATTGATATAGTCAATTATGCTAATAGTATTCCTAATATTGCACCAGCCCTTCGTTTCTGGTATAAACCCTACTTGGGGTTTATCCTGGGGATGACTCTCTTTGCTGATATTTTATTTAAGAATTTTGCATCAATATTCATTAGGGAAATTGGTCTATAATTTTCTTTCTCTGTTTTCACCCTACCTGGTTTAGATATCAGCACCACATCTGTGTCATAAAAGGAATTTGGTAAGACTCCTTTCCTTATTTTTCAAATAGTTTGCAAAATATTCTTTAAATGTTTTGTAGAGGGGCAGCTAGGTGGTGCAGTCGATAGAGCACCAGCCCTGAAGTCAGGAAGACCTGAATTCAAATCTGGCCTCAGACACTTAACATGTCCTAGCTGTGTGACCTTGGGCAAGTCACTTAACCCCCAATTGCCTCAGCAAAAAAAAAATGTTTTGTAGAATTCACATGTAAATCCATCTGCCCCTGGTGATTTTTTCTTAGGGACATGATTAATAATTTGTTCTACTTCTTTTCCTAAAATGGGACTATTTAAGTAATATATTTTCTTTTCTGTTAACCTGGCAATCTATATTTTTGTAAGTATTCTTCCATTTCACTTAGATTATCAAATTTATTGACATATAATTGAGCAAAATAACTCCTAATTATTGCTCTAATTTCCTCTTCATTGGTGGAAAGTTCTCCCTTTTCATTTTTGAGACTAACAATTTGCTTTTCTTCTTTCCTTTTTCTAATCAAATTAACTAAAGATTTATCTATTTTGCTGGGTTTTTTTCATAAAAGCAACTTAGTTTTATTTATTAATTCAATAGTTTTCTTATTTTCAAATTTTATTAATCTCCCCTTTTATTTTCAGAATTTCACATTTGGTATTTATTTGGGACTTTTAAATTTATTCTTTTTCTAGCTTTTTTAGTTGTAACCCCAATTCATTGATCTTCTCTTTCTCTAATTTATGCAAGTAAGCATCTAGAGATATAAAATTTCCCCTAATAACCACTTTGGCTGCATCCCACAAATTTTGATATGTTATCTCATTGTCATTCTCTTGGACAAAATTATTGATTCTGTCTATGATTTGTTGTTTCACCCATTCATTCTTTAGGATTAGATTTTTTAGTTTCCAATTAATTTTTGGTCTATTCTTTCTTGGCATTTTATTGTATGTAATTTTTATTGCATGATGATCTTAAAAATGTACTTATTATTTCTGTCTTTCTGCATTTGATTTTGAGGTCTTTAAGTTCTAATATATGGACAATTTTTATATAGGTTCCATGAACCACAAAGAAAAACATGTATGTTTTTTCTGTCTCTATTCAATTTTCTCCAAAGATGCATCATACCTAACTTTTCTAAAATTCCATTTACCTCCTTAACTTCTATCTTATTTATTTTGTGGTTTGATTTATGTAATTCTGAGAGAGCAAGGTTAACATCCCCCATTATTATAGTTTTGCTGTATATTTCTTCTTGTGTTTCTCTTAACTTCTCTAGGAATTTGGTTGCTATGCCACTTGGTGTATATATGTTCAATATTGATATTACTTTATTATCTATGTTACCCTTTAACAAGATATAGTTTCCTTCCTTATATCTTCTAATTAGATATCTTTTTGTTTTTGCTTGATATGAGATTAAGATTGTTACCCGTGCTTTCTTTTTATTTCTTTATTTCATCTGAAGCGTAATAGATTCTGCTCCAGCCTTTTATATTTACTCTAAATGTAACACTCTGCTTTAAATGTCTTTCTTGTAAACAACGTATTGTAGGATTCTGTGTTTTTAATCCAGTCTGCTATCTGCTTCTGTTTTATAGGAGAATTCATCCCATTCTCATACATGGTTAAAATGACTAATTCTGTATTTTCCACCATTTTATTTACCCCAAGTTATGTTTTTCTCTTTCCTTTCCTCCTTTCCCTCCTCCCCAGGATTTTGCTTCTGACCACAACCTCCCTCAAACAGCCCCCTTCCTTTACAGCTCCTCCCCTTTCTTTTACCTTTCCCCTACTACTTCTGTTTTCCCTTCTATTAGCCTCCCCTTTCCTTTCCCTTTTTCCTTACCACTTCCCTATAGTGTGAGACAAATTTCTTTGTGAAACCAAATATGTCTAATATTCTCTCTTTGAGCTAAATCTGATGAGAGTAAGAATCCCATAATGTTCATCCTTCTCTGTTCTTTCTGTCAATTATAATAGCTCTTCTTTGTCTCTTCATTAGATGTAATTTCCTTCATTTTACCTCCATTTTCATCTTTTTCCAGTACAATCTCTTTTCTACCTCTAATTTCTTTTATTTTATATTATCACACTAAATCAAATTATACCTGCACTCTCTAAGTATATATATGTATATATATGTATATATATATGTGTATATATATATGTGTATATATATATGTGTGTATATATATATGTGTATATATATGTATGTATATATATGTGTGTATATATATACATACATATGTATGTATATATATACACACATATACACACACACACACACACACACACATATATATATATATATATGTGTATGTATATATATTTAAGCTGAGGCAATTGGGGTTAATTGACTTGCCCAGGGTCATACCACTTAAGTATCTGAGATCAGATTTAAACTCAGATCCTCCTGACTTCAGGTCTGATACTGTACCACCTCACTGCCTTTCTCTAAGTATATTTATAACAGAGATATAGTTCTCAATAGAGTTCTTTCCTTTTTACCTTCTCTTGAGTTCTGTATTTGGAGATCGAAATATTTGTTCAGCTCTAGTCTTTTCATCAGAAATAAATGAAATTTACCTGTATGATTGAATGTCTATCTTCATCTGAAAGATAATGCTCAATTAAGCGGTATAGTTGATTCTTGGCTGCAATCCAAGTTCCTTTGCCTTTCAGAATATCAGATTCCAGGCCCTTTGATCCTTTAAATTGGAAATTCCTAGATCCTGGGTAATTCTGATTATGGCTCCTAGGCACTTGAATTGATTTTTTCTCGCTGTTTACAATATTTTTTCCTTTGTACAATAATTCTGAACTTTAGTTATGATATTCCTTGGAGTTTCCATTTTGGGGTCCTTTTTAGGTGGTAATTAATGTATTTTTTCAATGACTATTTTAGCTTCTGATTCTAGGACATCAGGACAGGTTTCCTTGATAATTTCCTGAAAGATAATGTCTAGATTCTTTTTTAAATCATGGTTTTTAGGAAGTCCAATAATCCTTAGATTGTTTCTTTTAGATCTGTTTTCCAGGTCAATTGTTTTTCCAATGGGGTATTTTTTCACTTTGTTTGACTAATTTTCAATTTGTCATTGAGTCATTTATTTCCATTTCTTCAGTTCTAATTTTTAGTGAATTATTTTCCTCAGTTACCTTTTTTTTTTTTAGCTCTTTTTATATTTGGCCAATTGAATTTTGAAAATGGGTTTTTTTGTTCTATGTTTTTTTTCCATTTCACAAATTCAGTTTTTCAAGGGGTTGTTTTCTTTTTCCATTTTGCCAAATCTATTTTGCTAGGAGTTATATTCTTTTTCCATTTCACTAAATCTATTTTTAAGGAGTTTTCTTCAGATAATTTCTGTGTTTCCTTTTCCAAACCCTCTTGCAAAGTTCTAATTCCCTTTCCCCATTTTTCTTCTTACTCCCTTTTAAGATCCTTTTTGAAGTCTTCCAAGAGAGCCTTGTGAGATGGGAATCATAAAGGGAATTACCCTTTGGGGTTTCATCTGGAGTTGATTTGCTTTTAGTGTCCTCAGGGTTTGAAATCTGTTCTTCTCTTTATCCATAAAAAACTATCTAAGGTCAGAGTTATTTTTCTTTCTTTCTTTCTTTTTTTTTTTTTTTGCTCATTTTAAAAAAATGTTGAGTTTTGCTTTTAGGGCAAAGGAGTGATTGTCCAAGCTTCCTCTACAGGAGACAGTGTCTGTGTGCTGGGTCAGAGGTAACTAACTTCTGGTTCTGGGTAAGCATGGCCAGGAACTGAATATTCTGGGGTTGCCTTTTGTATTTGTATTGAATGTTTTACAGCTAATCTGCTGATTTACTGGCTTGTAACCAGGACAGAGTAGCCAACACTGCTGTAGATTCCTCTCAGTAGATTCCTCATTGTATGGGATGCCACACCACTCTGGGTCTCTGCCCTGCCTGCACTCAGGAGCCTGCAGTGGGTGGCTTGTGCTTGGCCTGCCTCCCTCCATGCCTGATTGAAACAGACCTTTTCTGAAAATCTTCCAAATTCTCTTCTGCTTGAAATTTGCTACACTCCGAATATTTGTGGGTTCTGTCACTCCAAAATTGATTTTCTGTTAATCTGAGGGACATGGTGAGAGCTTAGAAAAAGACGTCTCCTCTCCAACATCTTGTCTCTGCCCCCTCTCCTCTTACATCATGCACTGCCTTCTCTTCTTGCCCTCAATGAGACACTTAAGAATATATGTCCTTTTTCCTTCTCAAGGCAATCCTTCTACATATATATTTGATCCCACTCACTTGTATCTTCAGATAATAACCATAACTATCATCATTCTCTAACATCCAAAATCTTGCTGTCTATAAATCTGCTGCCTTTACTCCCAAGTCTCCTTTATCATTAAAACAAAACAAAACAAAAAAATCAAATTACTCATTTATGCTTGCTATTTTCTTACATATATCTTCTCTTTTCTGCTAAACTCTTTGCAGAGGTGGAGGTGAGGCTGGGAAACATGTTTAGTCAGTAACCTGACTTCTAGCATCATATTTCAACTGAAATTGCACTCTCCAGAATTGTCAATGATTTGTTAATTTCCAATTCTAATTCCCCTTTCTTAATCTTCATCCTTTTTGTGCTTTCAACATGATTTAATACTGATGAATACTTCCTGGACTGTTTTGTCTTTTTTCTTTGTATCGCCAGCTCTTTGCAAATTACCTTCTACAAAATCATGGTTAATAAATGCTCATTAATTCAGTGATTAGATTAAATTATTTATTCATTCATTTGACTAGGTTTTTTTTAAGGTTAGATATTTTTCTATGTCTGAGTTCTCTTCTGCAAAATTTTCTTCAATCTTTGTTTTTTAAGTACCATATCTCTCATTTCTTTTTCCGAGTTTCTATTTTTATAGAGTAATGTCCTTTATTTATTTTAATTGTATTTTTTCTATTGAAACTTTAAATATTTCTCTTATTTTTATCTTGAATAATTTTAGAAATTTTTTTGTCAATGTTTCATTATATTTGGGGTATTTTCTATAATGTTTTGCATAATTTTCTTTTGTATCAATGATATTTAAATGTATTTTTAGTATTGATGAAGTAACAAATCTTTTGTACATTTGTATATTTTTAATTTTTTTCTTTTCTAAAATTGCTGTATTTTCCTTTTTTCCCCTTAACTATCCTGCTTCATCTGATTGGAAGCTACAGTTATTCTTAATTTTAACCTTACTTTTTCTTTACATGCTCACTTTTGAACTAGATTTCTTTATATCAGGCTTGGCTCTTTCCCTGTCCATAGTTGCACCTGTTCTCCTACCTAAATCTCAATGAATGGGTCACTTCAATGCTCTATTCAGTTAAGGTTTCAGGAGTATCAGTTTGAATCACTGGCAAGAAGAAATTCTGAGGGGAGGTAATCTTAAGATAGTTGGACTTTTGAGATAGAAACCATTTATTAAGGACAGCAGTATAAATATTAGGATACCATTTTTCCTCCTTTTCTTACACCTTTTATTCCTTCTTCTCCTTCTTGCCATGACACCTACCATATGGGCAGGAAAAGCCCATTAAATAGAGAAACTATGATTGAGAAGGATATCAGCCACTTTCTCTGCTAACTCAGCCAGCAGTAGTAGCACCTGTTCCCTACACCAGTTGAGTTCTTCATCAATTTCTAACACTGGAGGTGTTGGTGCTTCATGGTTTAACATGAAGTGCTGACTTACTGTACTATGCCAAGCACTATATTGAATGCTGGAGGTACAAGGAAAAGCAAAAGACAGTGCTCGAATATTATTGATTCCAAAATCCTAAAGTTGAGGATCACCTAAAGGATAATGAAATGCCACATAACAGGCATGAACACATTACAACACATTGCAAATGAATAATGACATAGAAGATCTTAAAGGAAAAGCTAACTGAATTGTAAAAAAGTTCTACATAGAAAATAATTGCAAGTGACATTAAGGGAACTTTTTATTTAGGGAAATATAATGGAAGGAAGCACAGAAATTAAGGATCAGAATATTATATCAGAAATATAAAATATAGACTTTTGGCTAATATTGGATGGGAACTGAAATGATTAAGTATGTAGATTTTTGTTTTCATTTTTTTGCATTGCATGACTACTTTGCTATTCCTACCACCAAAAAACATCCCATGATAAAGATTCATAGATATATGCAGAAATACAGAAATGTTAAAAACATTTTGTAGGCCACTGGATAATAAAAAGACAAACAAAATGTAAAATAAAGATAGGAAAAATTTGAGATTAAATAATTATATTTAATAGTGTATTAAAGAATAAATCATAGAACAAAATGAATAGTAGAGAAAATAATAATGATACTGCAAACCCCTATTTATAGGATAAAAAGTAATTCTTTTTTTTTTTTTTTGCTTTTTGCTGAGGCAATTGGGGTTAAGTGACTTGCCCAGGGTCACACAGCTAGGGAATGTTAAGTGTCTGAGACTAGATTTGAACTCAGGTCCTCCTGACTTCAGAGCCGGTGCTCTATCCACTATGCCACCTAGCTGCCCCTACAAAGTAATTCTTAAAGGAAAAATTAGACTTCTTAATACCTATAATACTAAAGAAGTGATAAATCAATTTAATATTCAACTAAGAGAAAATGTTTATCAACAAATTAATGATTCTCAAATAAGAACAAAAAAATAGAAAATTTTAGAAAGATAATTTAGAATTAAAATTAGCTTTTCTTGATAATTAAAATAGTGATTTAAATTAAATTGATAAACTATTAACCAATTTAATGCAACTAAAGATAAAATGAGAAAAATCAATATATCAATGTCTTTCACCAAAGATGACAATTTGAATATTTCTAGATAAGGACAGCTTTCCTGAAAAACAAAGTAATAAAGATGAAAAAGAACTCTAGATGAAACAAAGATTAGATAAAACTAAAAAGAAATACCAGTAACTCCTCTGTTCAGTTTAGCACTGCATAAGAAAATATGCAGAATACTTTAAATATTCTGGTTAAGGACATGTTGGGAGGAGGTGGAATCTTAAGAGAGCATGTTCTTCAATTAAAGTCTGCCAGGACTGCACTGTGGGACATAGTTAACTTCTGGTAGGTAATTATTCAAGAAGACACAAGGACTGAGGCTATCATGCACCTTGGGGCTCTCCAAGAGACTGTAACTAAAGCTAATACAGCTTTAGTTAGGTCAGTTGGAGCTTCAAGCTAAGAAGCATGTAGTCACAGACTCATGGAAAGGTGTCTGTTAGAAAAGAGATAGAGACCAAGCCAAGACCAGGATATATTGAGCTGTTAGAATAGAGGCACGAGCCTGGAGCTGAGGGAAAAGTCAGGATCTTTCTTCTTCTTCATCCCAGGCCATTCCTGTGATAACCAGTTCTCAGCAATATCATCAAAAATGCAGCATTGAAGTAACAGTGGAATCAGGACTGCAGTAGGAAAAGAATTAGGCATTCTCTACAAGAGTGAGGGAAGAAACAGACTTCTAATCTTATTATAAGCATTAATAAAGGAACTGAGCATGGAGATATGTGTTAAAAAAAACAAAAAACCCAACAACTCTTAATATAGTGAAGAAATACTATGGGTGATGAGAACGTAAAGAGAAAAACATAGAAAAAAAGTAGTTTTACAAGAAATACAAAGACCCAGAAAAAAGGAAAAGACAAGAAGAAAAGAAAAAAAATTATTAGTAGAGCAAATATAAAGAAAATGAATGGCCTAAATAAAGAAGGGATCAACTGTTACCAATATTAGATATCCTGGAAAATCTAATTGAGTGTACAAAACACAACAATCCAATGTGAAAATAATAAATGAGATCAAAATATTGCAAAAAAAAGCAGAATATGTGTGACAACATTATTAAAAAAACCCCCAAGAAACAGAATGTAGACATAGATTGAAACATAAAACAAACTCCCTAAAAATATTATCTAAATAAAAAATCCAGTATACCATATTTTAAAAAATATTAAAAAAAATCCACTTAGAACTATTAAAACTTCAGGAGAAAATGAAAATAGAATCCATAAATCAGTTTCTGAAACTCCAAACTGAACATACCCCAAAATTTCATAATCAAAATATTGAATTCTGCTGTCAGATAATAATTGCAACCAATTAAATGAAGCTTGAGAATGGAAACAAGTTTCACACATACCTCTGTTGTGCCTATGTTTAAGAAAAGAAAAACTTGAAGCATGCTACATGGGAAAGCAAAAGAAAAGAGCTTATGACAAAGATTTTATTCTGTAAGAATGAATATAATACTATAGAGTAAATGAATAGATAATTGAATGGTGGATTTTCAAGCAATATTTTGGAAAAAAATCAGAGCTACATAGAATCTCTCAATGAGAAAGAAAAAAAAAGATAAACATGGGCAAAAAGTATGTAAAATTTTCTATTTAAGGAGATAATAGAGTAATTTACTTAGAAATGTCATAGAATCAAGAAAAATAGATAATTGGTAGTTTTAGTAAAGTAGTAGGAAATAAAATAAATCTATAAAAACAACTAGCACATCAGTATCTGGATAAAAGCAAAACCCTGAAGGGAAATAAAGGAAAATAAATTTTTCTGAAAGTGACAACAACATTCACGAAATATCTAGCAACCAATATATAAAACATAGGCAGGAATTATTTAAATATAATTTCAATGTATATTTTAACATAACATTTATTTATTTATTTATTTTTATGATTGTAGCTGTGAAACCTTATATGTAATCCTAATTGTGGCTCTTGTATATTTGAATTACTTATTTCTGGTTGTTTGCAGTAGATTTTTCCTTTTTAGCTGCAATATTTTTGGGAGTTTTCATTTTGAAGTTTCTTTCAGAAGGTGACTAGTGAATTCTTTTAGTTGCTTTCTGATTCTGAGCTATCTGGGTAGTTTCCGTCATAATATTTTTGTGATATGAACAATTCATCTTTAAAATAGATTTTAAGGAAATAAAAGTTGATAAGACCCAGAAATAATCAAAACTATCCAGAACTAAATTAAAAAGATAGAAAGATGGATTAGTGAAATAGATTAGATAAACAAAGCTTAGAAACAAATGGTTACAATAGCCTAATTTTTAATAATAATACCAAACACCAAATACTTATCACTCTTTCATTTTTACTGTTCAAAAAACTAGAAAGTAGACTAGAAAAACATGAGTGCCATTATAAAATCAGTTTCTTATAGTTTAGACCATAATATTTTTAAATGAATAAATGATTTTATTATTTAAAAAATCACATTATAAAATTATTAGGGAGAATAGAAGTTTATCTTCTAAAAATAATGTCAAGATATAGAAGACATCCTGTTTTCCAGAACTAAGGACCAGTAACTTCAACTTGACTTAAGAACAATCTTTTGCACTCGTTCTCTGCATGATTTCATACAATAATTATTGAATTGTATACAATTGTTTACAATAATTATTGTATTGCATACAATAATAATTGTATTATTTTGACTAGTACCAAACAAGCTTGGAAAAGTACCCATGTTCTGATCACTAAGATCTGTTATAAATCAACCTTGTCTCACTGTTGCTGTGATCCCTCATTATCAGGGCTGCAGCTCAATATGTAGCCATTGATATAAGTATTGAGATTATTCCACACTGCCATGGGTTCCCACTCTTTGGGTGGGACCCTGCACATGTGTCCTCCTTGACAAGCCCTTTTCCTCACTTTGAAATTACATTTCTGTTTGATTCATGACTCTCCTGTTACTAGCCATTGACTCCAGCCACCCACAGGTTACAGATTGGTTTGGTCCAGTTGATAATACCAAAAAGGATCCAAAGAAAGAAGGGATAAATTAATGAAGGAGAGAATTAATTATATAAAACTGAAAAGCTCTTAAACAAGTAAAGTCAATATAATTAGAATCAGAAGAAAATACATAGATTGGGAAAAGTGTTTTTCTTAAATATCCTAAAAGGTCTAACATTTTCAAGATATATAAAATGGATACTTGAGTAGCCAAACTTTATGACCTCATCTTTCATTTCTTCCTAAGCAATGTGTCCCCTAAGGCAAGATGTCAGGGGCCAGGATTAGTGTCTTCCATGTGTCCCAATCTGTCTATCTGTGCCAGCACAAGTTTATTTCCACCATCTGCTGCCAGTTCAGTCTCTGAACTTGAATGCTGATAATCCCTGTACAAAGAAGCAAATTTCCCTTTCCCTCAGACCTTCTATTTCCCCTTGCACTTGTCTCCTGAGGGAAGGGGAAGAGGAAAATGATTGGGAATAGGATTTCCTTCTCTCGTTATTCAAGTTTTACTTTTATCTCATGCAGTTCCCACCCCCGCCCCCCACCTAATTTCTAGCCTTAGGGGAGAAAAGAAATAATGAAAAGCAGCTTCTTGTCAGAACTTCTGGCTGTGTGCCTTCCTTCTGATTCTGCTTTTGTCTCTGGACCATTCTTTTTTTTTTTAATTTTTATTTTATTTGCATAACATATGTGTGGGTAATTCTTCAACAATAACCCTTACATAGCTTTCCGTTACAAATTTTTCCCCCCAACTTCCCACCCCTCCCCTAGATGGCAGGATATCCACTACATGTTAATTATGTTAAAATATTGGCAAATCGAATATATGTATACATATTTCCAAACTTATCATTGTTGTGCAAGAAAACTCTTATCTACACAAACGATATATCAGATAAAGGAAACACAATGTAAGCAAACATCAATCAAGGAGTATGAGAATGTTATGTTGTGGTCCACATTTCACATCCCTCTCTCTGGGTGTATATGGCTTTCTTCAGTGAACAATTGGAGGTGGTTTGAAACATTTCATTGTTGAAGAGAGCCATGTCCATCAGAATTGATCGTCATATAGTACTGTTGTTGCCGTGTATAATGATCTCCTGGTTCTGCTCATTTCACTCAGCATCAGTTCATGTAAGTCTCTCCAGGGCTCTCTGAAATCATCTTGCTGGTCATTTCTTACAGAACAATAATATTCCATAATATTCATATACCATAATTTATTCAGCCATTCTCCAATTGAAGGGCATCTATTCAATTTTCTGGCCCATTCTTCAGCTTCCTTTGGGAAGAGTAGTGACTTTCACTCAGTGATTATCATTCTCATGCTGGTCTTACTTTAAATATACCAGTGATTTGGAATTCTGTAGACCATCATCTACACCCTCTCCCTTGCCACTACCAGCTTCTCTCCCTACCTCCCCATTCAAAAACCTTACTTCTTTGGAGGTTCATAATATTCATAACTACTATCCAATCAAAATCCTGGTAGCTGTTGTCTATAGACCTCCAGTTCCTCCTTTTCTTTCTTCAATGAATTTGGTACAATTCACATTTTTCTTTTTCCTCTTCCCCAACTCTTGCCCACCATACAAATTGACTCTCTCAAACATCTTAATTGCTCAGTTCCTAAACCTACTAACGTTTTATTACCTTTTCCTACACATCATCTTTACAAAAATGATTATTTCCTTGTTCTTGTCATTACCTACAATTCTATCACCTCTGTATTCAATAATTCTAAAATCCTTCTTTTATCTTATTCTCTTTTTTCCCTTAAAGAACTCCAGTCCTTATTTTAATTATGTCTTTCAATTCCTCGATGCCTCAATTAGTATTCTTCTGGGTTATCTCCCCATGTACCAGCCAGTCTATCTTGCTTTTGCTGTCTTTACACCTTAGTAAATTAATTCAGTCCCATACTGTCCATCTCCCTTAAATTTCTGGTCCCCTTATATCACAAAATGTGCCATGTCTCCCCTCAACTTTGGATCACAGGCACCATTTGCCACTTTCACTCATGTTGCTGAATGAAAGTGGAAAAAATAATTCAATTGTTTTGATTGGATCCTCTACAAATTTATGTTGTACAATCTTAACTGGGCCTTCGCTATAGCTAGGCAATCTTATTGTAATTGCCTTATTGACTCATTATCACATTCTGTACAGTAACTCTTCCAAACTTTTTGATCCCTCTTCAAATCTCCTATGGCTTCCTTCCCCCCCCCCCACCCTCATTTCAACTAAGAATCTTTTTATTTTATAGAAAAATTTGAGGCCATTTACCTTGACTTCCTTTCCTCTCCTCGTAATCATTTCATATTACTCAAATGACTTCTGCCACTAAATCCACCTTTATCCTTGTTTCAGATAATAAGGTGAATTTACTTCTTACCAACATTAACCTCTTTATGTTCTGTAGTGATCCCATTCCACCCTGTATGCAATAACACATCATTATGGAAACCTCTCTATTTGAGTAACTACAACTGGTGGAATAGATGCCCTTGATTTCTAGTCAATTTCTAATTATCTTTGAAAAATATACAGTACTCTAAGGTTCTCCCTCCTCTGCCTTTCCCAGCAACCTTATCTCATATCTTTATTTAAACTGTTATAAATGATTGATAATAGTATTGTTGATGAAAATATTATTTGGATCAAACTATTGAACTAAAAGAACAGAAAGTGCACTTTCTGGAATTAGTATATAGGGAAAAGTACGGGGTTCCAGGGCTTACTTGTTATCTCTAAAACTATACTAAAAAGTTGACACTACATTTAAAACTAGTCTTAGTGGAAGTTAGACTTTACTTACAATAAAGAAATATCCAAAAAGGCTATTTAAACAAAGACAAAGATCTCATTTTATCTTGAAGAAGCAGAGTTCGCTTAAAAATTTAATTTCCATATATACACATGTATATACATATGTGCATATATAATACATAAAATACATATACACATATCCGTATATATCCTTAACTATCATTATTGCAGTTGTGTGCTGCTTAAGGTCCTTAATCTGAAACACTTCAAAGTACTTTAGATACTGTACTGCTTTCCTATATTAATTAACTTTAACTTGCCCTTGGATCATATTATAGCAGGCAACATTATAGATGTTTCCTATGCCCATTGACATATTTTTCTCCTACTATAATTATCTGTATGGACTTTAACTGAAAATAATTCCAAATTAAAGTGAGAGTGCACATTAGTTGAAGGATTAGATTTCACTATGCTCTTAAATTCTGGATAATCAAACCAATTACAGCCAATAATACATAATTATATTGTTAAATTTTTAATTGGAGATATCTACTGTATATTGGCTGGAAAAGCACTTTTCTTTATCACCTCTCCCTCTTTGGATATAATGAGTATCATTTGCTAGAATTTTTTTTTTCAAAGGAGATGAGCTCCTTTATGTTGTGTTTAGAACAGGAAAGTCAAGATGACTGAGTCTTGAATCTTACATGCTTGACTTCAAGGAAAGAGTTAAAAAGCTTTGAATTTTATTTCTATTTCTAATTATATAAATAGGAAATGGATTTTAGGTATCAGGCAGTTCTAGAGAATTGACTTTACTAGTAATAATGCTGATAATAATTCTTACCTGGCTCCATTATTTTCTGACTGGCTTCTCTACCATGTCCCAGAGAAATTCATTTTTGAGAAAAATCTCAGTCCTATAAATTCTCTTCAGCCTTGGTATTCCATCTCATCACTTACCCTTTCCTTCTCTGATTGGAGAGCAGAACCATTAATTCCAAACTTCTGTTTAAGGAGAGAACTCAGCTTAGAACATATAATTTCCTACCTGGCTGCACTACTACATTTCTTTGATTTACTTTTGTACTACGCTCCCTCATCTGGTACCTTTTCCTCCCTCAGTCCTATTTTCCCACTTCTTTTTGTCTTCCTCCATTGGATTTTAAGTTCCTTGAGGATAGAAACTTTTTCTTTTTCTTTTTTTTTTACTTGTATCTCCAGTATTTTGGCACATTGTAGGTACCTAATAATTTAATATGGACTGTTGCTGATAATGATGATTCAAAACAATCTCATTCATGCCTAGCTCACAATATGTTCTTAATAAATAGTTATTGATTGGTTTGCTTAAGAGTGTGGGCAATGACCAAGTAGGTAATACCAGTTAAGAGACTTTGATTCTTTGATACTTCTATGGTAGCTGGAAAGATCTAACAGGAACTCTGAAATACTGGTGACTTGGACTCTGAAAATCAATAATTCTGTTAGCACCATAGTGAGTATGATGCAATTGGCTCTAAGACAATTTGTATATATAAGCCAATTTGATCAATTGATGATCAATTAATCATGATGATTAACTTGACAGGGAAATAGTGCAGCAAATGGCACATCTTTATATTCCAGACAAGGAAACAAAGCATATTAGATCAAATTAGAAGGAAACCATATTCTTATAGGCTGGGGATGTTTTAGTGAAGCTGATGCTGACCGCATCATAAATATACATTATATACAATATATAATACTGTACAATGATATTGTATATATACAATATACAATCATAAACATACATTAAATGGAGTGGTTATGAATGCTTTAATTATCCATCTGTACTATAGCATGACAAAATTAGAAATACATCTTACCATTATATACTAGGGCTTTATGACTATATTTTGTCAACAACTTCATTCCCAGTCACATTACTACAGATTAAAGTCTAATGCAGAACAATCATAAAAAATAACTTCAGATTTAGGCATGAAATTAGAGTTAAAATTGAGTTTGATGCCACTTAACTTGCTAGAAAATTACCTATGCTAAAACAGAATAATCCAAAAAAAGTGGCATTTGCTACAGGGATAACAAATAAAGACCTTTCAAGATATTTTATGGAAAATGCAAATAAATATTTTAGAACCACACAAAATAATATACATCTGTAGTCTTTGCTATATAATTTCTTGTTGTTCAGTCATTTTTAATCATATCTGATTCTTTGTGAACCTATTTGGGGTTTCTTGGCAGAGATACTGGAGTGATTTGCCATTTTCTCCTCGTTCACAGATGAGGATACTGAGGAAAACAGGATGAAGTGATTTGTCCAGGATGACACAGCTAGTCAGTGTCTGGGGCCGGATTAATCACAGGAAACTGAGTCTTTGATTCCAGGCCCAGGACTGTATTCACTGTACCACCTAGAATTAAAACAAAAAATTGGTACAAAAAAGTCTTAGGGGAATGAAAATCAATTAGTCAATGAGCTTTTATTAAGTGTTTTCTACATACCAGTCACTTTGTGAAGTGCTGAGAATGCAAACAGAAGCTTCAAGGATCTTACATTCTATTGGGGGAAAACAACATAGAAAAAGAAAGTTGAAACAGGAACAAAGGAGGTAATGGAGTAAGGCACACATTTTGGGACATGGCCAATATGGAATTTCACCATGTATATTTGTCATAATGGCTTTGCTTTTCTTTTTGTTTTTTTATTTTCTTTCCATTGAGGGAGGGAGAGGGAAAGAGCAGCTACAATAATAAATGCCTGATAGTAAAAACACAAAATGAAACAAAAAATAGCTCCTGAATCCCCTAGAAACATGTGAGTGATAAGAAAATGACAGAGATGTAGCTATCCTCATTTGCCTTCTTCTCGTCCATGTTTCTCATTGTATGATGAGATTCTATTTTTTCTCCCCATCTTTTCCTTCCTCTCCCTAGCAATATTTCTTTACTTTATTCCTTCCTTTCAGTCAGTCACCTACATTGTCATGAATTTTCCATCAGTCTTAGCATCAGGCAGCTTCTGCTTCCAGAACAAGTGGAGTTGACCCAGACTCTCCTGGAAGCTACAGAAGCAACTGTCAACTTCCTAAATTCCTACTGATATTCTCTCTTAAAGAAAGTCCTACTCCTATAATCTCTTGACAAGAATCTGACAGCTTTCAATGATTTATCTCTGTTCCTAACATTTAGAATTCTTTTCAGTATTGACCCTTGCAAAGCTTTCTGTTGCAAATTTTTCCCTCCTACCTCCCCACTCCCTCCCCTAGATGGCAGGAAATCTAATACATATTAATTATGTTAAAATAATTGACAGATCAAATATGTGTATATATATTTATATAGTTATCTTGCTGTACAGAAAAAAAAAACTGAGAAGGAAAACAAAATGCAAGCAAACATCAATAGAGTGTGAAAATGTTACCTTGTGGTCCAGACTCAGATCCCACAGGCCTCTCCCTGGGTGTAGATGCTTTCTTCATCACTGAACAACTAGAACTGGTTTGAAACATCTCATTGTTGAAGAGAACCATGTTCATCAGAATTGATCATCATATAGTCTTGTTGCTGTGTATAATGTTCTCCTGGTTCTGCTCATTTCACTCAGCATCAGTTCATGTAAGTCTCTCCAGGCCTCTCTGAAATCATCCTGCTGGTCATTTCTCACAGAACAATAATATTCCATAAAATTCATATACCATAATTTATTCAGCCACTCTCCAATTGATGGGCATCCATTCAGTTTCCAGTTTCTAGCCACTACAAAAAGTGCTGCCACAAACATTTTTGCACAATTGGTTCCCTTTCCCTCCTTTAAGATCTATTTGTGACATAGGCCCAATAGAAACGCTGCTGGGTCAAAGGGTATGTTGAAAAATTACCTATGCATATGTTTTGCAAATAAAAAGCTTTAATAAAAAATAAAATAAACAAATACTTATTAAGCAAGCTACAATAAAAAAAAACAATTCTTTTTCGTTTGGGTTTGAGAATCAATTAAAATAAATAGGTTAGAAATGTTACTTCTCTTTCTTCCTCCTCATCTCCCTCTCCTTCCCTCCTTCCCTCTCTCTGTCTGTCTCTGTCTGTCTGTCTGTCTGTTTCTCTTTCTCTCCCCCTCAGTGGCAAGAATAAGAAGTGGTCATCCAGTCATTTCTAGAAGAATCCATGACTTTTTCAGGCTATCCATTCTACTTTTAAGTACTTCTGGTAGATTACCTTTCTTCTTCTCCCCTTTTCCTCCCTACCCTCCAATATTAAGTCAACATCTGCCTTTTTGAAAATTCTATCAATTGATACTAATTCTAGCCTCTAGCCAAGTAGTTCAAGTACATCCCTCTGGTATGTGACAATCAGATTACCTGTCTCCTCAAATTAACTGTTCCTACCACAAAAACTTTCTTCTCATTAATAACTCAATAAATGAATTTCTTTAGAAGTTACTCTCCCTAAATCAAAATTGGTATAGTCAGCAGTAACATTCCTCTTGATAGTTTCATCTCTCATGAGTCCAATTAGAATTGCCAAAATTGTCATCACCATTCAAGAAGACACCAAATCCCATGGTGTCTGGACTCTAAACTAACTTTTTTTTCTTTTTAAAGTTGTTCATCTTTAAAATATTAATAATGTATACATTTTACTCCTTCATTCTGCATTAATTCATTTCAATCTTTTCAAGTTTTCTTTGAGATTCTCCATTTTATCAATTTTTTTATTATTAAAAGCTTTTTATTTACAAACATGTGTGGTTTTTCTACATTGACCTTTGCAAAAGTTTTTTTTTTGTTCCAAGCTTTTCCCCTTCTTCCCCCACCCCCCAACCCCTAGATGACAGGTAACCTAATACATGCTAAATATGATAAATTATATGACAAATACAATATATGTATACATATCTATACTGTTATCTTACTGCACAAGAAACATCAGATCTAGAAAGAAGAGAAAAAAAACAACCTAAGAAGGAAAACATAATGCTTGTAAATATTCACAGAAAGCCTTAAAATGCTATGTTGTGGTTCACACTCAGTTCCCTCAAGTCTCTCTCTGGATATATGACTATCTTTATCGCTGAACAATAGGAACTGGTTTGAATCACATCATTGTTGAAGAGAACCATGTCCATCAGAATTGATCATCATACAGTCTTGTTGCTGTGTATAATGTTCTCCTGGTTCTGCTGATTTCACTCAGCATCAGTTCATGAAAGTCTCTCCAGGCCTCTCTGAAATCATCCTGGTGGTCATTTCTTACAGAGCAATAATATTCTGTAACATTCATATACAATAATTTATTCAGCCACTCTCCAATTGATGGGCATCCATTCAGTTTCCAGTTTCTAGCCACCACAAAAAGGGCTGCCACAAACATTCTTGCACATGTGGGTCCCTTTCCCTCCTCTAAGATCTCTTTGGGATATAAGCCCAATAAAAACACTGCTGGGTCAAAAGGTATGCACAGTTTGATAACTTTTTGAGCATAGCTCCAAATTGTTCTCCAGAATGGTTGGATCCATTCACAGTTCCACCAACAATGAATCAGTGTCCCAGTTTTCCCACATCCCCTCCAACATTCATCATTATCATTTCCTGTCATTTTAGCTAATCTGACAGGTGTGTAGTGGTATCTCAGAGTTGTCTTAATTTGCATTTCTCTGATCAATAGTGATTTGGAGCACCTCTTCATGTGACTAGAAATAGTTTCAATTTCTTCATCTGAAAATTGTCTGTTCATATCTTTTGACCATTTATCAATTGGAGAATGGCTTGAATTGTCAATTCTCTATATATTTTGGAAATGAGGCTTTTATTGGAACCTTTGAATGTAAAAATATTTTCCCAGTTTACTGCTACCCTTCTAATCTTGTCTGCATTCATTTTGTTTGTACAAAAACTTTTTAACTTGATATAGTCAAATTTATCTATTTTGTGATTAATGATGATCTCTAGTTCTTCTTTGGTCACAAATTCCTTCCTCCTCCACAGGTCTGTTAGGTAAACCATCCTACATTGTTCTAATTTGTTTATAATATCATTCTTTATGCCTAGATCATGAATCCATTTTGATCTTATCTTGGTATTTGGTGTTAGGTGTGGTTTCTTCCATACAAGTTTCCAATTATCCCAGCAGTTTTTGTCAAATAGTGAGTTTTTATCCCCAAAACTGGGGTCTTTGGGGTTATCAAACACTAGATTACTATTGTCTTTGAGTATTTTGTCCTGTGAACCTAACCTATTCCACTGATTCACTACTCTATTTCTTATCCAGAGAAGGCAAAATACTCCTTGAAACAATCCACGGATCACCTCCTGAAAGAAACCCAAAAATTAAGTCCCCCAGAAATATCGTGGCTAAATTCCAGAACTATCATACCAAGGAAAAGATATTACAAGAAGCCAGAAAGAAACAATTTAAATATCGGGGAGCTACAATTAGGATCACACAGGACCTA
>JAJPUD010011295.1:25823-55467 GCA_023553655.1 Myrmecobius fasciatus | reverse complement strand
GCTGGGACACTGATGCATTGTTGGTGGAGCTGTGAACGGATACAGCCATTCTGGAGAACAATTTGGAGCTATGCTCAAAAAGTTATCAAACTGTGCATACCCTTTGACCCAGCAGCATTTCTATTGGGCTTATATCCCAAAGAAATCATAAAGGAAGGAAAAGGCCCCACATGTGCAAGAATGTTTGTGGCAGCCCTTTTTGTAGTGGCTAGAAACTGGAAATTGAATAGATGCCCTTCAATTGGAGAATGGCTGAATAAATTATGGTATATGAATATTATGAAATGTTATTGTTCTGTAAGAAATGACCGGCAAGATGATTTCAGAGAGGCTTGGAGAGACCTACATGAACTGATGCTGAGTGAAATGAGCAGAACCAGGAGATCATTATACACGGCAACAACAGTACTATATGACGATCAATTCTGATGGACATGGCTCTCTTCAACAATGAAATGCTTCAAACCACCTCCAATTGTTTACTGAAGAAAACCATATACACCCAGAGAGAGGGATGTGAAATGTGGACCACAACATAACATTCTCATACTCTTTGATTGATATTTGCTTACATTGTGTTTCTTTTACCTGATATATCTTTTGTTTAGATAAGATTTTTCTTGCACAACAATGATAAGTTTGGAAACATGTATACATATATTCGATTTGCCAATATTTTAACATAATTAACATGTAGTGGATATCCTGCCATCTAGGGGAGGGGTGGGGAGTTGGGGGAAAATTTGTAACAGAAAGCTATGTAAGGGTTACTGTTGAAGAATTACTCACACATATGTTATGCAAATAAAAAAAAAGAAAAATAGGACAGAAAAAAAAGAATACATTGAGACTCAGTGAAATCAAATAACTTCACTAGGATCATTCTGCTGTTAATTGGTAGAACTTTGATTTGAATCTGTCTCTTACACTTAGGGTTCTTTCTTTCATAGTATGCTTTCTTTGCTTTTATCTTATTTTTATAAACATTATGTATTTTATATAACCTTTGTATCTGAATATGTTCTTGGTTCTCTGCCTAGCAAATCATTCCATATAAGAGATTTTTTAAAAAGAATAATTTAAATAATTTACTGGTTGCATTTAGTCTATGCTACATTTCACCCTCATATCCTTCCAATATCATGCCCCCTTTTTAAAGAAAAAAAGATCCTTTCATATTCCCATCTCTTGTAGGGACAAGATGGGCCATTATATTGATACAACATTCAATTTCATTTTTTAAAATTCTTTCAATTATTAAATAGATTACTCTGGTTTAGGGTAGCTATTGTTTTGTTTTCAAAATTGTGAAATCCATAAATAAAGACATAATTTTTCCTGGAATAATTATTCCTATAAGATTGTGTCTCCTAATCTGTATTGCTTGACTTCATTTGGATTGCTTCTTTATATTTTCCATTAGTGTTTATGTGTTTCCATAGTGTTTATGGCCCAGAGAAAGTTTTCTCAAAAACAAAACAAACAAAAAAAACATAAACATGTATTTATGTATTATAAATATGTTTTAAATCATTGTTTCACCTTTATCTGGAATTCTAAAATCAACTTTTGTACAATAGATAGCTATGGGTAAAATATTTTTAAAACTGAATTTTATATTATTGCAATTCTTTCCACAAATACCCACTTAGAAGTCAGCAATGAATATTAACCACTCTTTTCTTAGGGAGAAAGCTCAGGTTTCAACATTTCTCTTTTTCCTCCTACTAACCTTATTAATATTTTCTTTGCTGCTTTGTAAATAATACTCAATTCACACCAAGGAGCAAATGAATTATTAATTAATTCTATATGATTTAAAATATTGCCAGCATCTTTTGTACTTCCAAATTTTACCTTTAAATTACTTTTATCTATTTATATGTCTGCTATGGTTGCGAGCATTTCTCATGGATCATGGAATGCCTTTCAACTATAGAGATATTTCTTGATGAAAGTATAATGTTAGAAATGGTGCAGAAGAATGAATGGATTTGAAAGAAGTTTGAATCCCCCCCCATACACACCCCATATTAGAACTGCTGATGAATTTTAAACCTATGTATCTGTAACCCACCAAGTTGTTTTTCTTTCCTAGAACTTGATGGAAGTTTTGAAATAACTTAGAAATATGTGATTGGGGGAAATAGATGCAAAATAAAAATACTTTTCAATTTGTGGAAAAAAATAGCTCCTTTTCTCTTATTTCTTGTGATATTTATTTAGTTTTTAAAAGAATATTCCTAAACTTCACAAATCATAAGCATATTTATTACTACCAAGAAAATCTCCTTTAACCTAGAGAAGGATGAAAGGAGGAAGAAGATGATCTTTTTCTTTTTGCCACTACTTTCATCAGACAAGTGGCAGAAGAAAAATTTTCACATTTAACTTAACATACACATGCACACACACACACAAACACACACACTCACACTCACACACTTTGATATAATCCCAACACGTATTACTTTTAGGGAAACTTGGATTTGGGTCTTGTTCTGATATTTAAGAGATATGTGGCTTTAAACAAATTACTTTACTTCTAGCTTTCAGTTTCCCTTTTATAAAATGGGGATGTTGACATTTGCACTTCCTACCTCAAAAAGTTTTTGTGCAGAGACAAATTTAATGTTATGTAAATTATACTAATAGATTGTAATTAAATATTTACTTCAAGGTTTACATTAATCCTTTCTTCATAGCAATCTTGTGATAATGAAAGTGACCATTTCACAGGTGAGGAAAATGTAGCATAAAGAAGTTCCAATCAATTAAAAGAACATTCTCCTTATATTACTTTTGCATATAATTCACTGAACTTGAGCTGGGAAGAGAGAAATTTGAAACTCTTTTCCTTAATAAATTTGCATTTTAATTCATTTAGCCATGATCATATATCTTATAAGTGCCAAAGTCTTGTGGCCCTAAGAACATGTGTCTTTTAATGATAGCATAAAAGATGACTTATTAGTAATACAATTATTTATTATATCAAACAGAGATAATAAGGAATTTCCAATATAAAAGGAAATTCAAATCTAGAAACAATTTCAAAAGAGTATTTTCACAGATTTCAAACATTTTGTTCTAGGAGCCACCTGCTAGTGGTTACTGGGGATCTGATTCTGACCAGCAGAATTCCTTCATATGAGAAGATGATAAAGATACAAGTAGACAGAGGCAGTTGCATTCTCTGACCTGTCTCCACTTCCCTCTTGTTTTTGATTTATTTAATTTCCAATTCACAAGTGACATCTACATTAGTAAAGACTGATTTGCAATTCCTTCACGTGTCATGATTAACAGCTATGGGGGATTTCAGAGAACCGACCTGTCCCTTAATTTTATACTCCCTTTTAACCTTTTATAGGCTTTCTGGATTTCACCCTTAGGCATAATCCTTAACAACTCCCTAAATAAAGGAGTGATTATGGCAAATTTTTTCATGAAATTAAAATGTGATAGCCTTATTTTGTTATCCATTATAATTCTTGCTCATTTCTTTCTATTATCCAGGAAGTGGAGCCAATATGGCTGAGTGAAGGTAGGAACTTTCCCAACTTCTTCTTCAAACTGCTCCAAAATTCTTTTAAATCATTTTAAACAAATTTAAAACATTTTCCATTCAAAGGCAATTTAGAAGCTCAGCAGAAAAAGTCTCTGACACAACAATGAAAGTGCTGTGCAGCCCTGACCTAGCCATAGACCAACCAAGGCCTGACATCTGAATTAACAACAATGTTGGGGGTTTCCAGACCTCTTATCCCAGAAACACCAAAGAAGAGCTGGAAGGTCCACAAAAAAGGTCAGAGGAATGAGAGAGGGACTCCAACACAGAATTCCATCACAGGCCCACCTTAGACCAGATCCAGTATGGACCTTATCTTTAGTGAGGCAAGACCTCTGAATAAACAGCAGTGTTGGAGGCTTCTGGACCTCTCTGCCTGGGGACACCAAGGAGGACTCAGATGGTCAGTGAAGAGGGTCTGTGACAAGGGGGTAGAAATCTGGTGTTCAGTCCCAGCACAGTCTGAATCATTGGAATCTCAGTCCCAGTAAATTAGATCCTACAGCTGTTGTGGGAAAAGGACATCTTTTCAGTTCCAAGGCAGAAAAGAGTGCTTGTAGTCATATTTCTAGAAGGATTTCTGAAAACAGTTGTACCACATCCCAGAAGCTTGGAACAGTGCACCCTCCACTGTGGAAACAAAGTCCTAAATTAACAAAGAGTTAAAAGCAGAGTAATAGACTAGGAAAATGAGCAGACAACAACAAAAAAAGAGTTTCTGACCATTGAAAATTATTATGGTGACAAGGAGGTTCAAAACATACACTCAGAAGATGATAACAAAGTCAATGCTCCTACATCTAAAGCCTCCAAGAAAAATAAGAGGTGGGCTCAGGTCATAGGAAAGCTCAAAAGGGAATTTGAAAATCACATTAGGGAGATAGAGGAAAAATTAGGGAAAGTATTTTAAAAAGTGAAAAAGGAAATACAAAAAGCTAATGAGGAAAAGAATGCCTAACAAAGAAAAATTGGCTAATTGGGAAAGGAAAGTACTTTGAAGAAAATAATTGAAGACAATAATTCTCTAAAAAAAAAGAATTGAATAAATGAAAGGTAATGACGTTATGAGAAATCAAGATAAATCAAAAAGAAAAGAATGACAAAATAGAAAAAACATAAAATATCTCATTGGAAAAAACATCTGACTTGGAAAATAGATCTAGGAGAGATAATTTAAAAATTATTGGTTTATGTGAAAGTCATGATCAAAAATTATCCAAAGGGACTAGTGGGGGCAGAGCCAACATGGTGGAGAGGACACATATGTCTTTCAGATCTTCTCCTATGACCCTCAGACTAATTAGCAAATCCAGCCTCTGAATTAGTTCTGGACTGGAAGAATCCATGAATATGGGGAGTGCAACAAATTACCAGCAGAAGATAATTCTGAAGATTACCAGAAAAGTTCTGTTTCAATCAGACATGGGGCGAGGGAGTCCAAGCACAAGCAGGCCAACCACAGACACAGGACAGTCAGCACAGACTGGGGGTGGGGGGAGTTCCACATGGCAGAGAATCTATGGAAAGGAATCTACCATAATATTGGCTACACTGCCCGGGCTACAAAACAGATTAACAGAAAATTTATAAAACATCCAACACAAACACAGAAGGTAAGCAATGAACACCTAATAGCCAGAATTTCACAGGAACTGGCCATGCCCACTAAGCACCTGAAGTCAGTCAGCACTGATTTAATATGGGGCCAGCACTGACTCAGCACAGCCACTGCCGCTTGTAGAGGAAGCTTGGACAACCTCCCTTCCCCTAAAAACAGATCTCAACTTAAAAAAAAAAATTGAGTAAAAAGCAAAGAGAATTCTCATCATAGATATTTTTTTATGGTGAAAGAGAAGAACAGATTTCCAACATCAGGGAGATTAAAATCAGATAGTCTCCAGATGGAGCCCCAAAAGGTCTTATATCAATAAGTTAGTCCCCATTACACAACACTTTCCTAAAAGAAATTAAAAGGGATCTTAAAAGAGAGCTAGAAGAAAAATGGAAAAAGGGAATGAAAACTTTGCAAGATGATTTGGAAAAGGAAACACAAAAGAGTGAAATGAAAGAAAAAACATATAGCTCATTAAAACATAGATTTGACAAAATGGAAAAAGAAAACAAAACCCAGAAAAATAGAATTTTTGAAATATAAAAAGAAAATAACTCCTTAAAAACATAATTTGTGAAATGGAAAAAAAATTCCATAGAACAATAAAACATTTAAAAATTCAATTGGACAGATGCAAAAAGAAGTATAAAAAAAGTAAATGGAGAAAATAATTCACTAAAACTCAGAACTGAACAAATGGAAATGAATATCTTAATGAGATAGCAGGAATCAGTCAAGCAAAACCTAAAAGAAATGGAAAAATAGAAACAAATATAAAATACCTACTTGGGAAAACAAGTGACCTGGAAAATAGATCTAGGAGAGACAATCTAAGGATTATTAGATTTCCTGAGAGTTCTAGTGAAAAAAGAGCCTAGTCACTATGTTTCTGGAAATCATCAAAGAAAACTGCTCAGGTATCATTAGAATCAAAAGCTAAAATAGCCATTGGAAGAATAAACCAAAAACCTCCTGAAAGAGATCCCCAAATTAAAACTCCAAGGAATATTGTGAATAAATTTCAAAATTATCACAACAAGGAAAAATATTATAGGCAGCCAAAAAAATCAAATACCAAGGATCCACAATAAGGATTATCTAGGACCTAGCAGCTTCCATGTTAAAGGATTGGAGGGCCTGGAATCTCACAATGCAAAAGGCAAAGGAACTTGGAATGCAACCAAGAAAAATTAGCCTGCTGAACTTAACATTTCCTTTCAGGCAAGAAGATGGGCATTCAATGAAACAGATGAATTCCACTTATTTCTGATGAAAAGACCAGAGCTAAATAAAAAAAAAATGACCTCCAAATATAGAAGTCAAAAGAAGCATAACAAAGTAAAAAGAAAAGAACTCTTGAGAACTATTTCTGTTATGGGTATATGTGGGAGTTCATGTATAATTTGATATTACTGTTATAATATAAAAAAGAAATTAGAGGTGGCAAAGAGATTGCATGAAAAAAAAAAGAAAGGGGAGGTAAAATGAGGGAAATTACATCTCAGGAAGAGGCAAAGGAAACTTATTATAATTGAGGAAAAGAAGGGAGGGGGAGGAACATTGTGTGAATCTTACTCTTATCAGATTTTGCTCAAATGGAAAATATTAGACATATTTGGTTTCACTGAGAAATTTCTCTCATTTTATAGAAAAGTGAGAGGGTAAAGGAAAAAAGGGAAGGGGTAGGCTAAATAGAAGGGAAAACAGACATAGTAGGGGAAAGGTATAAGAAAGGGGGAGGGACTCTAAATGGAGAAGGCTACTTAAGGCAAGTAGTGTTTATAAATAAAATCCTGGGGAGGAGGGAAAGGGGAAAAGGAAAGGGGAAAAAAGCATAATTTGGAATTAATAAAAGGACAGGAAATACAGAATTAGTAGTTTTAGCCATAAATGTGAATGGGGTGAACTCTCCCATAAAGCATAAATAGATAGCAGAGTGGCTTAAAAGGCAGAATCCTCCATTATGTTATTTACAAAAAAACATATTTAAAGTGGAGTGATGCATATAGAGTAAAGGTAAAAGGCTAGAGCAGAATCTATTATACTGTAGGTGAAGTGAAAAAGCAAAAATAAAAGCCAAAAAAAACCAGGAGTAGCAATCCTGATCTCAGAGCAAGCAAAAGTAAAAATTGATCTAATTAAAAGAGATAAGGAAGGAAAGTATATCTTGCTAAAGGGTACCATAGAGAATGAAGCAATATCAATACTAAACATACATGCATCAAGTGGTAGAGCACTGAAATTCCTAAAGGAGAAGTTAAGATTGCTGCAAGAAGAAATAGACAGCAAAAAATGGGAGATCTCAACCTTACTCTCTCGGAACTAATTAAATCAAACTACAAAATAAATAAGAAAGAAGTTAGGGAGGTAAACAAAATGTTAGAAAAGTTAGGTATGATAGATCTTTGGAGAAAATTGAATGGAGACAGAAGGGAGATTACTTTTTTTCTCAGCTAGAAAAAGAATAAATAACCCCCCCAATCAAATGCCAACCTTGAAATTCTAAAAATAAAATGAGAAATTAATAAAATTGAAAGTAAAAGATAAAACTATTGAATTAATAAATAATACTGAGTTGGTTTTATGAAAAGAAAAAAAACCCAGCAAAATAGATAAACCTTTAGTTAATTTGATTAGAAAAGAGGAAAACCAAATAGTTAGTCTTATAAATGAAAAGGGAGAACTTTCCATCATTGAAGAGGAAAGTATAGCAATAATTAGGTTTTATTTTGTCCAACTTTATGCCAATAAATTTGATAACCTAAGTGAAATGTAGGAATACCTACAAAAATATAGATTTCCCATATTAACAGAAGAGGAAATAAATTACTTAAATAGTCACACTTTAGAAAAAGAAATAGAACAAGATATTAATCAATTCCCTAAGAAAAAATCTCCAAGACCAGATGGATTTACATGTGAATTCTACCAAACATTTAAAGAAAAATTAACTCCAATATTATATAAACTATCTGAAAAAACAGGGAATGAAGGACTCCTACCAAATTCTGTTTATGACACAGACATGGTACTGATATCTAAACCAGGTAAAATGAAAAGAGAGAAAGAAAATTATAGACCAATCTCCCTAATGAATATTGATGCAAAAATCTTAAATAAAATATTAGCAAAAAGATTACATAAAATCATCACTATGATGAAATAGAATTTATACTAGGAATGCAGGGTTGGTTCAATATTAGGAAAACTATTAGCATAATTGACTATATAAATAACCAAATGAACAAAAACTATATGATTATCTTAATAGATGCACAAAAAGCATTTGATAAAATCCAACATCCCTTCCTATTAAAAACACTAGAAAGTATAGGAATAAATGGACTTTTCCTTAAAATAGTCAATAGCATCTATTTAAAACCATCAGCAAGCATCATATGTAATAGGGATAAACTGAAACCAATCCTAGGGGTCAAACAAGCTTGCCTACTATCACCATTACTATTCATGATTGTATTAGAAATGCTAGCATTGGCAATAAGAGAAGAAAAAAAAAGAGATTAAAGAAATTAGGATAGGGAATGAGGAAACCAAATTATCAATCTTTGCAGATGATATGATAGGATACTTAGAGACCCCCTAGAGGATCAACTAAAAAACAATTAGAAATAATCCACAAATTTAGCAAAGTTGGAGGATACAAAATAAATCCACATAAACCATCAGCATTTTTATATATCACTAACAAAATCCAACAGCAAGAGATACAAAGAGAAATTCCATGTAAAATAACTTTTGATGGTATAAAATATTTGTTAATCTATCTGCCAAGGGAAATCAGGAACTATATCAGCAAAACTATAAAACACTGTCCACACAAATAAGTATATCTAAACAATTGGAAAAATATCAAGTGCTCTGCCATAGGTTGAGTGAATACAATAAACATGATATTACTACCCAAACTAATCTATTTATTTAGTGCTCTACCAATCAAACTCCCAAGAAATTATTTTACTGACCTAGAAAAAATAACAACAAAATTCATCTGGAAGAAAAAAAGGTCAAGAATTTCAAGGAAATTAATGTAGAGAAAAAAAAATCAAATGAAGGTGGCCTAGCTCTACCATATCTAAAACTATATTTTAAAGCAGAGGTGATCAAAAAGATTTGGTACTGGCTAAGAAATATACTAGTTTATCAGTAGAATAAATTAGGTTCACAGAACAAAATATTCAAAGACTATAGCAATCTACTACTTGAGAGACCCAAAGATCCCAGCTTTTGGGATAAGAACTCACTATTTGAGAAAAATATCTGGGAAAATTGGAAACTAGTATGGCAGAAAGTAGACATTGACCTACACATAACACTCTATCCCAAGAGAAGGTCAAAATGGGTCCATGATCTGGACATAAAGAATGATATTATAAACAAATTAGAAAAAACATAGGATAGTTTACCTCTCAGATCTGTGGAGGAGGGAGGGATTTGTGACCAAAGAAGAACCAGAGATCATTATGGATCACAAAATAGATAATTTTAATTATATTAATTTTAAAAGTTTTTGTACAAACAAAACTAATGCAAACAAGATTAGAAGGGAAACAATAAACTGGGAAAACATTTTTACATTCAAATGTTCTGATAATGGCCTCATTTCTGAAATATATAGAGAACTTACTCAAATTTATAATAGTTCAAGCCATTTTCCAATTGATAAATGATCAAAGGATATGAACAGACAATTTTCAGATGAGGAAATTGAAACTATTGCTAGTCCTATGAAAAGGTATTGCAAATCACTATTGATCAGAGAACTGCAAATTAAGACAACTCTGAGATACCACTTCACACCTGTCAGATTAACTAAGATGACAGGAAAATATAATAATGAATGTTGAAGGGGATTTGGGTAAACTGGGATATTGATACATTGTTGGTGGAACTGTGAAAGGATCCAACCATTCTGGAGAGCAATTTGGAACTATGCTCAAAAAGTTATCAAACTGTGCATGTCTTTTGACCCACCAGTATTTCTAATGGGTTTATATCGCAAAGAGATCTTAAAGGATGGAAAGGGACCCCACATGTACAAAAATGTGTGTGGTAATCCTTTTTGTAGTGTCAAGAAATTGTAAATTGAATGGATGGCCATCAATTAGAGAATAGCCAAATAAATTATGGTATATGAATGTTATGGAATATTATTGTTATGGAAGAAACTACCAGTAGAATGATTTCAGAGAGACCTGAAGAGACTTACATGAACTGATGGTAAGTGAAATGAGCAGAACAGCAATAAGAATATTGTATGATGATCAATTCTGATGGACATAACTCTCTTCAACAATGAGATAATTCAAACTAATTCCCATTGGTCAGTGATGAAGATAGTCATCACCCCGAGAAAGGACTGTGAGAGCTGAGTGTGGATAACAACATAGTATTCTCACTCTCTCTGTTGTTGTTTGCCTTCATTTTGCTTTCTTTCTCAGTTATTTTTTTTCCATCTTGATCCAATTTTTGTTGTGCAGCAAGATAACTGTATAAATATGTATACATATATTGAATTTAACATACATTTTAAGACAACTCTGATGGAATGAAACTACTCCAGTTCTAGATAGATTGGAAGAACTTCAACAAAGGTCAGTATTACTGGGATGTAAGGGGTATTAAGCCCAGCTCAGAAAGAGTCTGGGAAAGCCATTGAGAGGGTCTTAATTACAGCAGATCAGTAACTAAGACCCTCTGTCCTAGCTTAGTTGTGGAGTAGACCAGTGGGACAGCCCCCTAGTACCACCTCAGAGGAGTCAGCACCTTGGAAAAGGAAGACATTTCCTTAAAAATTACAGTTGGCCAAAAAAATATTCACTGAAGAAAACATCACCTTCACAAATAGAATTAATCAAATGGAAAAAGAGATACAAAAACTAACTGCAGAAAATCACACATTAAAAGGTAGAATGGGGCAAATGGAAGCTAATGACTACATGAGACATGAAGAATCAGACAAACAAACTAAAAAGAATTTAAAAAGGTAAAAATATGTAAAATGCCTCATTGGAAAAACAGCTAATCTGAAAAACAGATCTAGGAGGGACAATAGAAAAACTATTGGTTTACCTGAAGACCCAGAACAAAAAATGAATATCAATAGCATTCTTCAAGAGATTATCAAAAAAAATGTGCCCTGATATTCTTGAAACAGAAAGGGAAATAGTGATTGAATGAATCCATTTATCACTTCTGGAAAGAAATTCCACAAGGAAAACCCCAAGGAACATGGTTGCAAAACTCTAGAAGTACATTGTGAAGGAAAAAACACTAAAAGTTGCCAGACAAAAACAATTCAATCATCAAGGAACAACAGTCAGGATTACACAGGATCTGGCAGCATCTAAAATAAAGGATCAGAAGACTTGTAGTCCCCAAAGCTAAAGGATCTGGGGTTACAACCAAGAATTAACTACCCAGCTAGACTGAGCATCATCTTTCAAGGGAGGATCTTCAATGGTCTAAGAGATTTTCAATCATTTCTATTAAAAATAAAACAGAACTAAACAGAAAATTCAGTCTTCAAACACAAAAAAGAGAAAATAGAAAGGCAAATAGGGGGAAATATGTATTATTTGAAAGCTAAGCTGTTATATCCCTAGATGGGAAAATGATATCTGTAACTCTTGAGAACTGCACCTGTTATTGAAGTAGTTAGGGACATCATCACATGGACAAAGGATGTGATTGTGAATGTCTCTGATGTGATGACATTAAAGATAAAGACCTTAGAGGGATGGAAAAACGTCTGCACCACAAAAAGAGGAAAGGAGATATATCGTGTGACAAATTAGATCACATGAAGAGGAACAAAAGACCCATTATAATAGAGGAAAAGAAGGAAGGGTGAAGAGCATTTTCTGAAGTTTAAACTCATAATTTATTCAAAGAAATAACATTCATTTAGTTGCAAATAGAAATTTATGTAAGCCTATTAAAAAGTAGGAGAAAAAGGGGATAAGAAAAGGGCATAGGGGTGATAAAAGGGAGGGCATGTAGAGGGTCGAGTGGAAGAAAAACAAAATATTGCTAAGGAAAAACAGGGTGGAAAGAGAGAAAAAAAGTATAGGATGAATATGAGGGGGAGAATAGGATGAAGGAAAGATCCATCAAATAAATTATGCAAGTAGGGTGGTAATCAATCATCTTTGTGAATACTCACAAATAAAAGATTTGTGAAATATTAGCCAATTGAATCTTGCAATCGCAAAAAATATGCTAAGATATTAAAGCATAACTAATAATTGGCTTACAATTGAGAATATAGTTCTTGTCAATGGGAAGGACATTATAAATTGTGAAGAAAAATTCATATTAAAGTTAATAATGTCAGGACACATTGATTCCCAGTGTTTAAATTTTCATAGCATATTAAATCTTCGCTTTATACATACATACATACATGCATGCACATAATTAGAAATGATGAGGTTTCGAACTCCTTTCACCCATTTCTGCTGATAGAATGATTTCCCTTTTTGTCATGTGAATGTTTCTAGAACTTTCAGTGGACTGAAAGAAATTCACAGGAGTAGCCAAATTCCAATCCAGATAATGAGATGAGTTTGCAAATATATACCATATTTATTTCTATTTTGTTTATATATTTTCTAAGAGATACAATGTTTTCCAAGTTGAAGAAAAGTAAAACATGTTGATTAGCAGCTTCCCATATGAAGTGCAAAATAAATGTTAATTATTTTTCCTGAATGTATCCCAAATGAAGTAACATTTTATCTCTATAAGGCAGGATAACTTCATGTCAACAAGATTTAAAGTTAAGTCTCGTTTCTGGCACATATTGACTGTTATCCTGAGTGTTCTAAGAAATTCTTTAAGAATAACAGTTTCATAGAAGATACTAAGTTGCTTTGGTAGAGATTTTCCTGTGGAAGAGCTCCCTGAAGTAATGGTAGATTCTAGCCCATTCCAGTTTATATTCAACAATGTTATGTGCCTTCATAAATACTAAAATCACTTTCATCCCATTTCTTAATAACGTCTTATGTCCCTTCCAGTTCTGAGATATTCTGCTTCCATTTCTAAAACTCCTTGGCAGAAAGATACTAACACTTCACTCTGACACAACTCAAGTGGATACAAATATCTGTCAAGTACTCTTGAAGATCCATCTATGGGACTTCACTTACTGGAAATATAATAAACAACTAGCTATAACTATTCCATTTGTTTCACAGTAATGCTGCATGAATTCTAAAGATGCCCTATTAATGAGATCTATTATCTTAACTCTATAAGTCCACTACTCCTTCAAATGTCTCTCTTTCTATCAAGGACTTTATCATCCTTATAGTCATTCATATTAACAACCTAAGAATCATATTTAACCCTTCTGTATTCATTACCAAACCCTTCTGTCCCATCCAATCAAATGTAAAGTATTATTGAATTTTCCTTCACACTTTATCTCATGACTATTCTTTTCTATCAATTTTTATGAATATCCAATATCAGTGTCCTCATAACTCTTGCCTGAGCTATTTTAATGATAATCTAATTGGGTCCTAGTGTTGTAGACTCTCTTCTAGCCAATTAGCCCCCTCATAGCTAGCAACATTGATAATTATTTTATTTTTAAAATAATTTCTGCTTCTAAGAGCCAAGATGGAAGAATAAGTAGTGAATCACTGGAATCTTCCCATGTTCAACTTTGGGCAACCACAAAATAGGGCCCCACAACAGGTCCTGGAGTGACAAAACCAGCAAGAAAACAGACTCAGGAAATTTGGAGGATCAGCAGAAGGGTTCCATATGACTTGGGTAACAGAGAAGGCCAGTTTAAACAGGAAGCTTCCCAGGACCTAGCAGCAAGCCCCACTTCAGCAAACTAAAAAGAGATTCTGAGCCCTCATATGGTGAAGCAGTATATGCTAAAATCTGGACCCTTCTCCCACCTTGTGTCTTGCCAAAACTGGAGAAGCCCATGGACTCTAAGTCCCCAGATCACCACATTCTTCAAAGTAGCTGGCCTAACTGGAATTTTTCAGCAGTGAATTCTTCAAATGCATTAGTATATCCCAGAAAAAACAAAACAAAACAAAAAACAAAAAAGAGAAGAACTTTATTTGGTCTTAGTACATGCCAGACACTACCATTAGAACTCCAGCTTAATACCAGGAAATCTATTAGAACCCTAAGCTTCCAGCACATAGAAGAAAGAAAATACAAGTAATTCAATGGAACTAAACTGCTTACATCCTTACATAAGAAAAATATCACTGTAATTCTTAACAATTATGTCATTAGTTGTACAGTTAGACAGACCATTCACTAAGAGTAAATATATAAAGGAAATTAGAGGGAATGGCATAAAAATAAGGGATTATATAGAAGTGTAGAAAGAAGAAAGAAGTAGAATAGTGAAAATTATTTCACTAAAGAGACACAAAAGACCTATTATAGTAAAGGGGACAATTGGAGGGGTAAGTGATGAGCATCACTTGAACATTACTCGCAGCAATATAGACTCAAAGATGGAATAATATACACAATCAGTAAATTATAGGAATCCATCTTACCCAACAGGGAATCAAAAAGGAAGGAAATTAAATAATGTGGGATTGGAGGTGGGACTGATAGAAGGGAGGCAGATCAGAGGAGGTGGTAGACAGTAGCAAAACATTGTTGAGGAGACAAAAGGTGAAAGAAGAAAGATGAAAACCAGGAGGAATAGCAGGATGTAGGGAAATACACAGATAATAATCATAACTGTGAACATAAATGGAATCAGATAGTAGACTGAAACAAAACCAGAATCCTACAATATGTGAATCAGAGAAACACACACAGATTAAAGATCCAAGGTTGGAACAAAATATTTTTATATAAAGTAAAGAACAATGAAGGGACAACATTCTGATCTCAAACACAGTAAAAGAAAAAAATAACCTAATTAAATAAGTATGGAAATTACATCTTGCTAAAAGATGCCATAAAATAAAGCAATATCAGTACTAAGTATATTTACACCAAGTGGTACAACATCCAAATTCTTTTTTTTTTACTGTTAAAGTGTTTTATATTTATTTTCAAAGGACAAATAGAAATAGGTAGTAGAGGGAGAAGGATCTGTCCCCAGAGACAGATGTTTTCACGAGAGAATTCTACCAAACTTTTAAAGTGCAATTAATTCCAATACTATATAAAATATTTTATTGGCAAAGGAATCCTTTGAAACTCCATTTAAGACCCAAACAAGGTGCCAACACTTAGGACAGGAAGTTATAGAACAGAGAAAGAAAATTATAGGCTAATTTCTCTAAAGGATATTAATACAAACAAACAAACAAGCAAACAAACAAAAAACTGAAAAAAAAAAAAACAGGGAAATTTTAGCAATGCATTCCAAGAATTAAACACTATGACCAGGTGATATTTATTCCAGGAATGCAATTGTTTTAATGTTTGAAAATTATCCATATAAATGACATTATCAAAAACAAAATCAAAACAAATCATATGGTCAACTCAATAAATGCTGAAAAAGATTTTGGCAAAATCTTTTTCACCAATTGCTGTTAAAAACACTAGAGAAGGGGCAGCTAGATGGTGCAGTGGATAGAGGACCAGCCCTGAAGTCAGGAGGACCTGAATTCAAATCTGATCTCAGACACTTAACATTCTCTAGCTATGTGACCCTGGGCAAGTCACTTAACCCCAATTGCCTCAGCAAAAAGCAAAAAAAAAAAAAAAAAATGGCAAACATGCTGTAACCAAAACCATCATCAAGCATTATCTCTAATGATGATAAGCTAGAAGATGTTCCAATAACATTATGAGTGAAGGATGTATTGTATGTTCATTATCATCACTATTATACAGTATAGTACTAAAAATATTAACTATAGAACTAAAAGGGAAAAAAAGAAATCGGAGGAATTAGAATAGGCAACGAGGACACAAAACTATGGCTATTTGTAGATAATTTGATGACATACTGGAAAACCCTATAGTATGAATTAAAAAAATACTTCAAATAATTAAGAAATTTGCAAGATATAAAATAAAACCACATAAATCATTAACATTTCTTTATATGATCAATAAAGTTCAGCAAAAAGAGATAGAAAGATAAATTTTATCTAAAATAATTACAAATGGTATAAAATATTTCATTCTAAATTCCAAGACTTACCGAGGAATTATATGAACATGGTTGTAAAACATTTTACAAACAGACAGAGTGAAAAAAAATTTAAAAAAAATTAGCAATTGCTCTTGAGTAGGTTGAGCCAAAATTACACAAATGATAATCTTGCCTACATTTACTTATTCAGTGTCATACCAGACAAATTACAAAAGAAAAAAAGAAAAAAAAAGGAAAAAAAAACTTATTTAGCAAAGCTAGAAAAATAAAAAACAAAATTAATGTGGAGGAACATAACATCAAGAATATCGAGAAACAATGGAAACAAAAATGCATAGGAAGGTAGCCTAGCAATATCAAATTTCAAATCATATTGAAAAGCAGTAACTATCAAAACTCTGGTAAATGTTAAGAGTGGAAGATAAGTAGAATTGATTTAGTATGTAAAATACAGTAGTCAGTGAACAGAGTAACCTAGTATTTGATATACCCAAAGACCCAAGCTTCTGGGATAAGAACTAACTATTTGACAAAAAACAGTGACATCATAAGCAAATTTGAAGACCAAAAATAGTCTATTTGTTAAATCTACTGGGAGAGGAAGAATTTGTGACTGAAAAGAATTAAAGAGTATTACAAAATGCAAATCAGATAATTTTGATTTTATTAAATTAAACAAAAGTGGAGAAACAATCTTTACAGCAAGTGTCTTTGATAAAAGCCCAATTCCTCAAATATGCAAAATGAGTCAAATTTATTAAAATATCAGTCATTCCACTATTGACAAATTGTAAAATGATATGAATAAGCACTTTTCAGTTGAGGAAATCAAAGATCTTTATAAGCATGTGAATAGAGGAAAGCAAATTAAAAGAAATCTGAGGTATCATGTACTATCTATTCGATTGGTTAATATTATAGAAAAATAAAACAATAAATTTTGAAGGGCATGTGAGAAAACTGGGACACTAATGAACTGCTGGTGTAGTTGTGAACTGATCCAACTATTCTGGGAAGAAATTTTGAACTATGACCTAAAATTTATGAAACTATACAAAACCTTTGATCCAGCAATACCATTACTATGTCTGTATCACAAAAAGGGGAAAAGGACCTATAAGTTCAATTTATATTAGTCCTTTCAGTTGTGGCAAAATATTGAAATGTGAAAGGATGACATTAATTGGGGGATTGTGAACAAACTGTGTTATATAAATGTAATGGAATATTGTTGTGAAATAAGAAATGATAAATATGGACAGATTTCAGAAAAACCTAGAAAGGCTAATATGATCTGATACAAAGTGAAATGACAGAACATGAAACCATTGTATATAGCATTAGCAACACTGTGTGATGATCAACTATCAATGATTCATTTTTCTTAGTAACACAGAGATTCAAGACAAGTACAAAGGACTTACAAAGAAAAATGCTATCCATATGCAGATAGTTGATTGAGTCTAAATGCATATGAAAGCATTTTTTTACTTTATTCCTTCTCATTTTTCCCATTTTGATCTGTTTCTTCTTTCATTAATATGAAAATATTCTTTATGTGATAGCACATACATAAACTAAGTCTAACCTCATTTAAAGAAGGGAGGGGAGGGAGTGAGAAAAATTAGGAACTAAAAATCCTTTAAAAGATGAATACTAGAAGTTTTCTTAACATGTAGTGAGGAGAAATGAAATGCTATTATTAAATAAAAAATTTATGTATTTTATCAGATTTAACATAGGATGACCTTAAACCTATGAGTAATATTTTCTGTACAGTTCTGTTTTTATTCATCTGCAATACTGGAAGTGTTCTATTTCATTAAATATCCCTTTTTTCCTCTACAGATTAATATTCAGTTTATCTGGGTATTTATTTTGGTTGGATTCCTTTGGAATCTTTCTGCCCTTTTTGTTCTTTAATTCTTAAATATTGTGTGCTTCTGACTGTGATTCCACAATATTTCATTTATTTCCTTTTGGCTGCTTGCAATATTTTCTTGCTTTGGAAACTCTGGAGTTTGGGTATAATGTTCTTCACATTTTCATTTTAGGATCTCTTTTAGGAGATGATAAGTGGATTTTTTCAACTTCTATTTTGCCCTGTCATTCTAAGATAGCTGGGAAGTTGGTTTTTTTTATTATTTTTTTATTTTTTTAAATGATTTCCTGATGCTTAAATGATATGATGCTTAGATTTTTCTTCTTGTTCTTTTTTATTATGGCTTTGTTTAGTAAGTCTCAAAATATTACTTCTCAAAATAACTTGAAAAAAAGTTTTTCCCCTGTGAAATAGTTCATATTTCCTTCTATTTTTCATTCTTTGGCTTTGTTTTATTATTTCTTGATATTTTTATAGAATCACTAGCTTCCACTTAAATCTTTTTTTAAATTATTTTCTTCATTATTTATATCTCTTTTATTAAGCTGTTAATTATCTTTACATATTTTTTTCTCAGATTCCTTTCATTTCTCTAATTTTCCCCCAACTGCCTTTCTTTAAAAATGGAGCTCATTTTGATCTCTTTCTTTAGTCCTTCTAGGAATTTTTCTTGGGCTTGTTTTCAGTCTGAGTATTTTTGTGACTTTGCTTGTAGATTGTTCATTATCATTGTTGTTTTCTAAGTTTGTGTCCTGTGTTTCCTGTCATCATTTTAGCTATTTGTTAGTTTTTTTTTTTTTGGTTATTTGCTCATTTTAAAGCCTATTTTTTGATGTTTAACTTTATATTATTAAAATTGTCCACTGATCATTTGAGTGGAGTGTTCACTGTCTAAAGCTGTAGGATTTTTTGTTTATTTTTGTCTGTTTTCTACACCTCCAAAGTTATATGATCTAATAAAAATTGTCACTGCTCTCTTAGTGTGCATTCTTGTTCTTCCCAAGGAAGAATTCCTGCTCCCTTCTGACTGTGAGTGCTACCATTCCTCTCAAAAGTGTAAATATAATGAAGAGCTAGAATTCCTGATATCTTTCTCCTCTTTGCTGTGGAATTGAAGCTCAGTACATGAAAATAGGCAATGAGGTTTACAAATGTCACTCAATGGCTGCTATACTAGGTGATGTTAAAAGTATACCTTATAATTTCTTTCTGACCAACTCTTCTCTGCCACTGGTGCTATGGCTTCCTCTGTTACTATTGCTACCTCCAAGGTACATTGTTGGTATTTCTTTCATTGTACTGGACAGGCCACATCCTAATGCGAGTGACTTCTTCTAACTTCATAATTCCAGTCCCAGCTCAGAAGATATGATTTGGGAAACCGAGCTATTTCCTGAACAGAGTAGGCAAAGCTAGCTCCTGCAGACACAAAGAGGCATTGTGCTCAAAGCTAAGGCTCAGAGCTGCACAGGAAGCTTGGGGCAGGACCCTCTTTTCCCCAGGAGCAGAACTCAACCAGAAAAGTAAAAAAAAAAAAAAAAAAAAAGAGGAAATACTCAAAAAAAGCAAAAGAAAATGAGCCAGAAATAGAAAAGAACTTCCACCATAGAAAGCTGTTATGGTGACCACAAAGGCCAAAACACCAACTCGGATGAGAACAAAATGTACATGGAAAAAATCTCAAAGAATTATATAAATTGGTCTCAAGGCTAAAGAGACTTCTTGGAAGTGTTCATAAAAGACTTTAAAAAGAAAATGAAAGGTAGAAGAAAAATTAGAAAAGAAATGAAAGGCATTCAAGAGAAAGTCAACAGCTTGCAAAAGGAAGGCAATTCCTTAAAAATGACAATTGGCCAAATGAAAAAAAAAAACATTGAAGAAAAGAATTCTTCAAAAGCAGAATTAACCAAATGGAAAAAAAAAGACATAAAAGCTAACAATAAAATCATGCATTAAAAACTAGAATGGGGCAAATGGAAGCTAATAACTCTATGAGACATAATAAATCAGTCAAACAAAATAAAAAGAATGAAAAATGAAAGAAAATATGAAATACCTCATTAGAACAAGAACCAATCTAGAAAACAGATCCAGAAGAAACAATTTTAAAATTATTGGCCTATCTGAAGGCAATGAGCAAAAAAAGAGCCTGGATAGAATTTTCCAAGAGAAAAAAGAAAATTGCCCCAATATTTTAGAAACAGAGGGGAGAATATTCATTGAAAGAATCCATGAGTCACCTATGAAAAGAAATCCCACAAGGAAAACCCTGAGAATCATTGCTGCAAATTTCCAAAACTACAGTTTCAAGAAAAAAATTCTGCAAGCTGTCAGACAAAAACAATTCAAATATCAAGGAGAAACAATCAGGATTACCCGGGATCTGGCAGCTTCTACAAAAAAAAAAAAAAAAAAAAAAAGATCAGCGGGGGTGGAATATGATATTCAGGGAGGCAAAGGGCCAAGAGGTTATAAACAAAAAAGAACTACATAGCAACACTAAGAATCATCTTTCTGGGGAAATGATGGATGTTCAATGAAGTAAGAGACTTTCAATCATTTCCATTGAAGAAAACACAGAGCTAAATAAAAATTTAATACAAACAGAGGACTCAAGAGAAGCATAGAAAGATAAACTGGGGGAAACATATATATATATATATATATATAATTTAAAGGATAAACTATTTACATCCCTAAATGGTAAAACAATATCTGTATTGAACCTTCTATCTCTCAAATGTGGCACTGATACCTAAAACAGGAAGAAACAAAATAGAGAAAGAAAATTATAGACCAATGTCTCCAGTGAATTGTGATGCAAAAACTTAAAATAAAATGTTACAAAGAGGTTACAGGAACTTATCAGCAGGATAATAAACTGTGACCAAGTTGTATTTATACTAAGAATGTAGTATATATGTAGGCTCAATATCACAAATACTAGGAAAATAACAGACCATATTAATAATAAAAGGCCTATTATAATCTCAAAAGATGCAGAAAAATCTTTTGACAAAATAAAGCACCTATTCCTATTAAAAACATTGAAGAGCATAGGGATAAAAGAAGCTTTCTTTATAATAATAAACAGTATCTGTCTAAAACCTACAGCAAGCATTATTTGTAATGGAAAGAAGCTGCATGCATTCTCAGTAATATCAGGGGTGAAATAAATAAATCATATAGGAGGGAAAAGTACCCACATGTGAAAAAATTGTTTTTAGTAGTTCTTTTAGTCATTACAGAGAATTGTAAAATGAGTAGATGTTCATCATTTGGGGAATGGCTGAATAAACTCTAGTATATGAAGGAAATGGAATAATATTTTTCTATTAAAAATGATGAACATGCTGATTTTAGAAAGGCTTGGACATATTTACGCAAACTGATGCTAAACAAAACAAGCAGAACAAGGAATAAATTATAAACAATAACTGCAAAAATATGTGATGATTAAGTATGAAAGACCGCTTTTTCTCAGTGGTACAGTGATAGAAAGCAATCCCAATAGACTTTGGACAGAAAATGTCATCTGCCTCCAGAAAAAGACCCATGGTGATTGAGTGTATATCAACATATGCTGTGTTCACTTCTGTTTTGTTGTTGTTGTTGTTATTGTTGTTGTTGTTTTGTTTGTTTTTTTCCTTTTTCATGATTTTCCCCTTTTTCTCTCCCAACATGATTCACAAAGCAATGTGTATTAAAATAAATTAAGAAAAAAGAAGTAAGTATCTTTCCTCTAATACCTATGACTTTGAGTATAATGTGTAATCTCACCAACTGGACAATTAAGCCCTTCATAATCTATCTCTATATACCATAGATCTCCCTTTAGCCATTCTGTATGCAGATCTTGCTAACCAACTCTTTCTTATTCACTGTATTCCCTGTAACATTAGTCAGGCTCTTCCCATAAATGGTATACATTTCATTTTCACTTTGTTTGAATGGTTAGCTTCTTTTGAGACTAAGATTATTTCCTAATGCTAAAGAGAAGGTTGAGCTTTCTAATTCTTAATCCTCCCTTACACAATCAGATTATTGTGAATGTGTTTTCATATTAAAATACTCCACCAGAATATTAGTTTTCTGATAGCATAGAATAATTTCCATTTGGATTTTATAATTACAGAGGATAAACTCTTGTCCTTCATATATACTTATGGATTGCTTATTTAATTTTAGACTATTTAATATTTAATTTTTATTTAATATTAGAGTAACCTTATTTATTCAACCTCGTTGGTGAATACTATATTCTGAATGAATGAATTTTCCAGATGCCTGAGGGTTGTCCATCAAAGTTCTAAAACTGAGATTTCTATCAAAATGCCTATTTTTCTTAAATGCTTCAGATTTTCTTAGTATAGAAAACAGTATACAACTAATTGATTTTTTGAAAACACAAATTTAATATGAACATATCTCATAAGATTGGCATGGGAAATAAAATGATTAGTAAGTCTTCCATTTTAAAGACATCTAAAGAAGGTGAAGGCCAAAAGTTTTCCTTCTTTCACATCTCATGTTACCACATTGTCATCCTTTCAAAATATAATTTCTGTATTTCTCTTCTAGAAGATCCTCCTTTTCTAAATGATAATGTATGATAACAAGCTCAAATATTTATTTAATCTTTACTAACAGGTTCATTATATAAACACCATTTCTTGAGTTATATATATTATATAGTTTTTTTAGTTTGCCAATTTACATATATATATATATATATAATCTGATATGAATCTCATAAGACGATGAGGTAGATATTTTCATCCCAAGAAAAGTGGAGCTCAGACAAAGTGGTTTTTCTCAAGACACAGATAGTGTTTGAGATAGAATCTTCCTGACTCCAAGTCCAAGTGTCTATTCATAGTGCCATGGTGTCTTAGTTTTGAAAGGAGCAAAGTTTCTCTATTTGTAAGATAAGTGGTTGGGTAGATGATCTCTGGGTATCTTGCTTAATTTTAAAATCTATGATGTGGAAAATTCTAACATTTTTCATTTCAAACCTAGACATAGGCTTAGTGACTAATTCATGTATATCGATATTCAAGATTTAAGGACTTACTTAAGCTAACCATGCTTATCCTTTGTAATAAATAGAAGTTTGATTAATTCATTTTCTAATTATTTTTTCTCTAACTGTATATTGAATAGTCTGTGGGTAGGGAAAAAAGAGCCAACAATTTCGACTGTTGCATTATCTATCCATTATTCCTTCTGAATTTAGCATTGGGACTGGCAAAAACAAATCTATGTTCATAATACTACATTTATTAAACTATATGCAAATTAAAACTGCCTCTGTAAAACAAAACAAAAAATTATACTTGAATAAGATCAATGGTCTATTCATAAATCTACATATAGACAGTTTAATAAATTAAAGGAGTATTTTGCCTAAAAATACTTGAAAAATAATAGAACATATTTCCATTAGAATAAATCAGACTTGTGGGCCTCAGTTTTTACTTCTGCAAAGTGGAAACATATTTAGTGTTAATTCATACATGGCTATAGGCAGTTATTATATGCTTATTGTTCTCTTAGAATACAACAAAGCATTGTTAACAAAAAAACTATTATTTGAATGTCCGGTACACTGTATTTCAACTCCATTTATCTCCTTTTCACCCTACAGCATCCATCAGATAAATAATTTCAAAGATGAAATTGCATGCAGAAAAAAAAAGACAATAAAAACTATGGAAAGGCTTTGTTTATATTTTCTTCAAATGTAATGATTATTTTTGCTGCTTTCATGTTTAATTAACTTTGATCTCCTGTGTAACTAAATTAGGTTTATTGTTCTAGATGGCATTGGAGAGAATTGACTTTTTTGCATATATTTTACATATTGAATATGGATATTAAGGAATATGTTAAGGTTAAATTATTCTCAAACATTTTCATTGTTATAGTCAGGAAGTTTAGCAGTGAAAGGGGCATTCAGGTTAATGAAAAAATCTTTCACTTGGTCAAATGTCACATTCAAGCCCAGACAGGAACAAAAATTATGAAAATGGTTTACTAAGAGAGTTTACCTAGAGAAGCTATCAGACTGATGAAGGATGATCAGAATAAAGCTTCAGGCATAAATACTAAATTACCTGCAAAGTTTTTGTCCACCATTATTTTCTATTCAAGGCAAAATCTTGTCAGTGATGACTCATAACCCTATCATCCAATCTTCTTTTGGTTCATAATGACCTCAGGGGGGAAATCAAATTACAGCTGCAAAGTCAAAGCAGAGACAAATATATTCTCTATGCATTTTATGTAAACCAGGTACAGTTTCCAACTATAGTAATACTTGCTTTGATTCTCAGAGTTATTGGAGCAAATTTTCTGCTAACAAAGTTCTGATGTAATTTTGTTACTTGTGATTACATTTCAAATGCTCTCAGATTAAAATTTCATTCCACTTTTGTAGGTATTAAAAAATACATATTAGTTATGCCTCTTTCCTTAAGACTGGCTTGATTTTGTATAAATTGTGGTCTTCAATTTGATTATATCAAATGAATAACCTTAAATGATATGAACATCAAAAAAATTGGTTTTCAAATAAAGAGTTGGCTTTATGATATAATAATGGCAAAAGATGGTTATAGAATAGTTGTAATTACCAAGTATAAGGCATTTTTAGAATTTATTCAAAATTTTGTGAAGAATCAATTAGATCTCCAAGTTTATATTTAATAATCAAAGTATGACTAGATATTTTGTCATTATTCATTCCTTTTAAATCTGCTCATGTGAATTGACTTGTAATGAGCTGGAGTCTGTCCTGGTAGATTGCTATCTTCCAAAATCATCTTATTCCTAATCCTGATTTGTAATAATTGATAGGGTCTATCATTAATGCTGACAGGAATGCACAAAACTTTGGTACAGTTTTATATGCAAGGATCACATTAACTGTGACTAAATAATATTACTTCTTTATAAAGTTTCATTTGGAGATGACTTGTTTCTACATTTTATCTTTGGTGTTGTTTAGTGATTTTTCAGCAAGAGTCTTTGTGACCCTATTTGAAAATTTTTAGGCAAAAATATTGGAGTACTTAGCCACTTTAGGTAATTTGCCAATGGCTCTAAAATTTTTACACATGAAGAAACTGAGACCTATGGAATTCAGTGTTTTATATGTTTTTTGAACTTGAGGAAGATGAGTCTTTCTGACTCTAGGGCTAACCTTTATCCACTGCATCATCTAGTTTCCCCTAACTTTTTATATTCTATCCTGCCAAAACTGGACTCATAGATTGTACTAGAAAGCAAAAACAAAGCCCTATAGGTTATCTCTTCATTACTTATCTCAGCATATATTTTTGTATATCAAGATGATGACTGATGATGATTATGTTGATTGTATGTGACATTTATTAAGTGCTTTAAATTGAAAAGCAATATTAAATCAACAAATATTTATTTAAATATACCATATTCTGGTTACAACACACCTAGATATTATCATATTGAATGTGGGTAATCATGTTACAGAAAAATAAAACACTGAAAAATCAATCAATCATTAAGCCCCTATTTTGTATCAGACACTGTGCTACCCACTGGGGATGAAAAAAGAAGCAAGATACTTCAGCCCTCAAAGACGTTATAATCTAATGATTGTAACCAAACTTATATACATATATCCATATGCATATGTGTGGATATAATATTGGGAATAATTAACAGTGGAAAGGCACTAGAAGTAAAAAGAGTTAGAGAAAGCTTTCTGTGGAAGATTAAATTTGTTTGTACTTAGAGAAAACCAGGGATATTGGTAAATGGCGCAGAGGAAAGAGGCCATTTGACACATGGAAACAGCCAGAGAAAATAACCAGATTGGAGGATTTGCTGGACAATGAAATGATGAGGGCAGCCAGAATAATAAAAGACCACATGTTACTCCTCATGGGTATTAGATGAAGGAAGTTAGAATTATGAGCTATGATTAAGGAAGATATGGAGGAAAAGTAAAACATAATAAGCACTTTTTACATCTTTGAAGATTTGCCAATGAAAATTAAGATTTTTTCAATATAGATCAATTCAAATATAAGTAAGATGAATGCATGGAAATTCCAAAGAAAGAAGTTTAGGTTTCCAGTAAGAAAGAACTGATCTTTCTAGTCATCTAGAAGTACAATAGATTGACAGAGCGAGTTCTCCAGATTTGGAGGCTTTTCAAGTAGAAGCCTAACAATTAATTGTCACACCTGATTTAGAAGGTATAATCAATCAGGCAGTAAAATGTCATGACCTCCTTCTCCTCTGAATTCCAATTACTATGATTTAAAAATAGTATTAAAATATTTTTAATACTTCCTTATGATTCTTGCTCTTCTCTTCTCACCAGAGAATGATCCTTTATAACCCTTCCTCAAACATATTTTTTAAAATCAACAAAACTAACCACCATATAAAGAGTGTCTGAAATTACACATTCCATTCCCATAGAATGCTACCTCTACAATTAAGCAGAGTGTGTTGACTTCTAAGATTCATCTTTGAACCAAAACTAGTCATCCTAATTTCACACATTCCATTTAATTTATTCTAATGTTCTTGATATTGTCCCCATTTAGAATATTATTTTTCATGACTGCTTATATCACTTTGCATTCACTTCAGGGGGTGTCAGGAAGTCAGCTCTTGCAGAGCTGATTATTAAATTTTCATTATAAACATGTACACCCCAGACACAAGCAAACATTATAAACCATAGGTTGACTTATTGTTTGGTTGATTAAGAAAGATTAGAATATTAATAAGGTAGAATAAGCTTAAAAGAATTTCATACATATTTTTGGAAGAGCCTGTTGTTAAATATTTATCAATTAATCATTGAGAAGTTTATCCAAGTATCCCATGTTTCTTTGCACTAATCATAATTTCTGCTTTTTCTGTTTTTTTCTCATCAATTTCTAATACATAATTTAGACAAAATATTACATTGTATTTTTGAAACACCTTTTTTCTATTATTAACTGATGGCCTTTTATTTTATTTCTAGTTTACTATTAAAATATTTTTATACATGTGGAAACCTTTATTTTGCTTTTGATATACCCATCATTTTGTTTTTTACTAATTTTGATTAGGCTATGTAAATGCCTCATTCATCAATGATGATATTAATGATAATTTATGAGATAATTTAAAAAAGGTAAAAATAGCAATAAACCTTAATGGAGCAGTTTTAAGTTTGAAAGTTCATTTGTGTCCTTATAGGTAGATACCATTATCTCATCTTTTAATGATACTAGTAATTTCTGATTTTTCACCAGCTGGAGCCCTCTAAATAGCTCTAAATTCAAGCTCCAAAAAGGTGATATTGGGAATCTGTCTGGCCTCTGTGGGAGGGAGTTTGAAGTTATGAATAAGAAGTCCCTAAAATGCATATTTTATGCCTAGTGACATTTCTCCTCTAAATATTTCATACAGTTCAAAGAAAGAGAAATATGACCAATACATTCAAAATATTTATAGCATTTTTTGTACTAACAAAGAAATAGATATTAAAGTTATCCATGAATCAAGAAATTGATTAACAAGTCATACTATGAGTATAATGACATAATACTTTGACATAAAAAAAGATGAAAAAGATAGTTTGTGTAAAATTTGAAAAGCTTCATATTAACTATTTTTTTTCTCTATTTCCTTACCTTTATTTATTTATTATTATTTTATTTTATTTTATTTCCAAAACATATGTATGGGTAATTCTTCAACATTAACCCTTACACAGCTTTCTGTTACAATTTTTCCCCCCTACTCCCCACCCCTCCCCTAGATGGCAGGATATTCACTACATGTTAATTATGTTAAAATACTTGACAAATTGAATATATGAATACATATTTCCACACATCACTGTTGTGCAAGAAAAAAACATATCTACAAAAAAGACATATCAGATAAAGGAAACACAATGTAAGCAAACATCAATCAAGGAGTATGAGAATGTTATGTTGTGGTCCACATTTCACATCCCTCTCTCTGGGTGTATATGCCTTTCTTCAGTGAACAATTGGAAGTGGTTTGAAACATTTCATCGTAGAAGAGAGCCATGTCCATCAGAATTCATCATCATATAGTATTGTTGTTGCCATGTATAATGATCTCCTGGTTCTGCTCATTTCACTCAGCATCAGTTCATGTAAGTCTCTCCAGGCCTCTCTGAAATCATCCTGCTGGTCGTTTCTTACAGAACAATAATATTCATATACCATAATTGATTCAGCCATCCTCCAATTGAAGGACATCTATTCAGTTTCCAGTTTCTAGCCACTACAAAAAGGGCTGCCACAAACATTCTTGCACATGTGGGGCCCTTTCCTTCCTTTATGATTTCTTTGGCATATAAGCCCAATAGAAATGCTGCTAGGTCAAATGGTATGCACAGTTCGATAACTTTTTGAGCATAGCTCCAAATTGCTCTCCAGAATGGCTGTATCTGTTCACAGCTCCACCAACAATGCATCAGTGTCCCAGCTTTCTAACATCCCCTCCAACATTCGTCATTATCTTTTCCTGTCATTTTAGCCAATCTGACAGGTGAGTAGTGGTACCTCAGGGTTGTCTTAATTTGCATTTCTCTGATCAATAGTGATTTGGAGCATCTTTTCATATGACTAGAAATAGTTTTAATTTCATCCTCTGAAAATTGTTCATATCCTTTGAACATTTATCGATTGGAGAATGGCTTGAATTCTTATAAATATGAGACAATTCTCTATATATTTTAGAGATCAGATCTTTATCAGAACCCTTAAATGTAAAGATGATTTCCCAATTTATTGCTTCCCTCCTAATCTTGACTGTATTGGTTTTGTTTGTACAAAAACTTTTTAACTTAATATAGTCAAAATTATCTATCTGATGTTCAGTTAAGAGTTCCAGTTCTTCTTTGGACAGAAATTTATTCCAACTCCATAGGTCTGAGAGATAAACTATATTACGTTCCTCTAATGTACTTATAATATCACTCTTTATATCCAGATCATGAACCCATTTAGATCTTATCTTGGTATGTGGTGTTAGATGTGGGTCAAGCCCTAATTTCTTCCACACCAGTTTCCAATTTTCCCAGCAGTTTTTATCAAATAGTGAGTACTCATCCCAAAAACTGGGGTCTTGGGGTTTATCAAAGACTAAATTGCTATAGTTATTGCATAGTTTTTCTTGTGATTCTATCCTATGCCACTGATCGACTACTCTATTTCTTAGCCAGTACCAAATGGTTTTGATGACCACTGCTTTATACTATAGTTTTAGATCTGGTATAGCAAGTCCACCATCATCAGCCTTTTTTTTTTTCATTAATTCTCTTGAAACTCTTGACCTTTTGTTCTTCCAAATGACTTTTACTACCATTTTTTTCTAGATCTGTAAGATAATTTCTTGGGAGTTTGATTGGTATGGCACTAAATA
>JAJPUD010011295.1:0-15384 GCA_023553655.1 Myrmecobius fasciatus | reverse complement strand
GAATTTATCTGCCAAGGGATAGTCAGGAACTATATGAACTAAACTACAAAACACTTGCCACACAAATAAAATCAGACCTAGTCAATTTGAAAAACTTAAAATGCTCATGGGTAGGCCGAGCGAATGTAATAAAAATGACAATATTACCCAAACTAATTTACTTATTTTTCTGCCATACCAATCAAACTCCCAAGTAATTATCTTACAGATCTAGAAAAATAGTAGCAAAGTTCATTTGGAAAAACAAAAGATCAAGAATTTCGAGGGAATTAATGAAAAAAAAAAAGACAGATGAACGTGGCCTTGCTGTACCAGCTCTTAAACTATATTATAAAGCAGCCGTCATCAAAACCATTTGGTACTGGCTAAGAAATAGAGTAGTTGATCAGTGGAATAGGATAGAATCACAAGACAAACTAGGCAATAACTATAGCAATTTAGTCTTTGATATACCCAAAGACCCCAGTTTTTGGGATAAGTACTCCCTATTTGACAAAAACTCCTGGGAAAATTGGAAACTAGTGTGGAAGAAATTAGGGCTTGACCCACAACTAAGACCACATACCAAGATACGATCTAAATGGGTTCATGATCTGGATATAAAGAGTGATACTATAAGTAAATTAAAGGAACGTAATATAGTTTACCTCTCAGACCTATGGAGATGGAATAAATTTATGTCCAAAGAATAACTGGAAATCTTAATTGAAAACCAGATAGATAACTTCGAATATATTAAGTTAAAAAATTTTTGTACAAACAAAACCAGTGCAGTCAATATTAGGAGGGAAGCAATAAATTGGGAAATCATCTTTACATTTAAGCTTTCTGATAAAGGTCTCATCTCTAAAATATATAGAGCATTGTCTCATATTTATAAAAATTAAGCCAGTCTCCAATCGATAAATGGTCAAAGGATATGAACAATTTTCAGAGGATGAAATTAAAACTATTTGTAGTCATATGAAAAGGTGCTCCAAATCACTATTGATCAGAGAAATGCAAATCAAGACAACACTGAGGTATCACTACTCACCTGTCAGGTTGTCTAAAATGACAGGAAAAGATAATGACGAATGTTGGAGGGGATGTTAGAAAGCTGGGACACTGATGCATTGTTGGTGGAGCTGTGAACAGATCCAGCCATTCTGGAGAGCAATTTGGATCTAAGCTCAAAAAGTTATCGAACTGTGCATACCATTTGACCCAGCAGCATTTCTATTGGTCTTATATCCCAAAGGAATCATAAAGGAAGGAAAGGGCCTCACATGTGCAAGAATGTTTGTGGCAGCTCTTTTTGTAGTGGCTAGAAACTGGAAAGTGAATAGATACCCTTCAATTGGAGAATGGCTGAATAAATTATGGTATATGAATATTATGGAATATTATTGTGTTCTGTAAGAAATGACCAGCAGGACGATTTCAGAGAGGCCTGGAGAGACTTGCATGAACTGATGCTGAGTGAAATGAGCAGAACCAGGAGATCATTATACACGGCAACAACAATAATATATGATGATCAGTTCTGATGGACATGGCTCTCTTCAACAATGAAATGTTTCAAACAAGTTCCAATTGTTTACTGAAGAAAGCCATATACACCCAGAGAGAGGCTTGTGAAATGTGGACCACAATATAACATTCTCATACTCTTTGATTGATATTTGCTTACATTGTGTTTTCTTTATCTGATATGTCTTTTGTGTAGATATGATTTTTCCTGTACAACAATGATTAGTTGGGAAATATGTATACATATATTCGATTTGTCAAGTATTTTAACACAATTAACATGTAGTGGATATTTTGCCATCTAGGGGAGGGGTGGGAAGTAGGGGGGAAAATTTGTAATAGAAAGCTATGTAAGGGTTAATGTTGAAGAATTATCCATAAATATGTTTTGGAAATAAAATAAAATTTAAAAAAAATAAAAAATGTTATTTGCAAAATTTTCACTCTGCAACAATAACTAGTGTTATTGTTAAGTTTTGAACTAAAATTCAGAGTTCAAACGGGAAGATGATAATTAAAATAACTAAATCTTCTCTAGACAAATTACCTAGAGATGAATTCTTTTAAGGATTTAGAGGAATAATAAAGAACAATTTAAATCTCTTTAATAATTCTGTATATATGAGGCATATTGAAATAGTTATTGGCTATTCTTCCCAATTACCATTAGAAGTATTTTAGACTTTTATATATCCTAACTGGCTTTTGAAGTATTTGTTTCTGGAATGAAGGGGTATGTGCCTCACCTCACAGTCAATTATATTATTCCATAATAGAGGAAGAGCTTTTAGCTTCTCTAAACTTCAAAACCTCCTTATCATACCTCTTAAGGCCCTATGAATCATTAAATAAGAGTCTGTGTTTTTGGCCTTTTTGTATTTGTTCTTTTCTGTTCTATGTGCTCAACATGTAGTCCCTGATCTGGTTCAGATTGGGAAGGACAGGAATACATGAATCCAGAAGGCAGAGGCACTGCTGCAGTCAGCTCAGAACTGAGAGTTATAGAATAGGCTAATGACCTGAAGTTCTTTTGTGAATGATGGTAAATGATGCCTGCATTGGACCAAAGCTACATAGGAATTAACTAAAAGTGTGATGCTATTGTCTACAAATCCAGAAACCTGGTAGTGTAGTAGTACTGTGTTTTTATTATTGCTACATTTATTATGTGCCTTTATTATTGTTACAGTATCTAATACAGTAAGTAATTGATGAAAATGGTAATTTAGAACACTAGTCATCTCCACACAAAACAGATAATATTACCCATTTGCAAAAGCAGATATGAAACTAGATTGCTAATGACTGGAGCCTGAACTGAGGGCATGATAAGTACAGATTTGAGCTGATGCCAGAGAAGAGAAAATCCTCAGTCATTTTAAAGCATGACAGAACTCTGAGCATGGTGAAATATAACAGACTTGGATGTAGGAGAGTCTGGTTAGAGTCATCTGTGTTATATGTATCTTCTTGGAAAAAAATACAGGCTTTTACATATTTGGAAACCTCTGTAAACAGTCTTCATCCAAGAGTAATTTTTAATAACATAGTTTGAGAAATTTTAGAGAAAATAATCAAAACAAAGCAAAATGAAATTATAACTGTACAGTTATTTTTCCAAGTGTCTATTTTTGCAAAAGTTTGTTCCATTATATAAATTTTGAAACTTTGCATTGGCTGATTGCTTGAGTGTTTAGATACTGTTATAAATTTTTGCTGAGTACTGTCTGTGTATTAATATTGAGTCTAATTTGAGAAACATGACACTTGCATTTCTCAAATGAGGCTGTCAATTTGAGAAATGTTTATAATTTGCTCTTATATTCAAATTGATTGAAACCACTTGTTTTATTGTGAGAACAACATTCCCTAAAACTTCATCTTGTAAAGTTTGCTTAAATTGCCTTTGCAGTTTTGTATCTGAATTGTTTGTTCTGTTGTATGGGTTTGTAATGCCATTTGGATTATAAGAATGCAGTGGATAAAATTTTATGTGTCCTTCAACCTGAGTGACTAAGGCTTACAATTGACTATGATATAAGGATATCTAGAGAAATATTGGCATGCCGTGGTTAAAAGGGAAACTTAGAAAATTCCTTAGATTCATAAACTTAATTATCAAAGGAAGCAGGGAAAAGTTTTCATCCAGAAAAATTTCTTATCTAACTAAGGATGGGATATGGGGTGGTGTGATGTCTACTTAATAGAGGTTACTAAATCACTTTTGCAGAGAGTTTCATGTCATCTACATGTCATGTATTCTGGAACTGTATTTACTAGGATGCATAGGCAACATCAACTTTTTTAGATAACATATTTCATATGGAAGACACTAGGGAGAGGCATCCAGAAAACTACAGATCTAATGAATGTGAGAAGTTTGTGTATTGATCTAACATGGTTTTGAGCAGTTTTTTCTCACTTTTTATAAAGTCAAAATATTGGTCTTTAAATCAACAAAATATGTCTGCCTCATTCTTTTTTGAAGCATTAGAATATGAAAAGAGAGTTGACCATTATGAAGGATGTATCTATGGACCTCATCTTCCCTCAATGAGGCTTTATAGCTTGAATAATGTGAATTTTTCCGCATTCTTTCCTATCCTAAGTAGAGGAAGTAAACTATCAAATAGGTTGCGGTGAAACACGGATGCCCATTATCATAACCATCATTCAACACTGTGCTAGAAATGTTGGCTTTAGCAATAAAAAAAGAAATAAAGAAATTACAATAGGCTCTGAGGAAATTAAACTATCACTCTGCAGATGATGACATTATACTTAGAGAATCTTAGAAAATAATCCAAAAATTTACTGGAAACAATTTACAGCTTAAGCAAAGTTGCCAGATATAAAATAAGTTCACAAAAACCATCAACATTTTTATATATTACTGACAAAGCCCATCAGCAAGAGATAGAGAAATCCCATTTAAAATTACTGTTGAAAAAGTAAAATACTTTTGGGGTTTACCTGTCATGACAAATGAACACAATTACAAAACACTTCCCATGCAAATAGTCAGATCTAAACAACTTGAAAAATATTAATTGCTTATGTGTAGGATGAGCTAATATAATAAAAATGACAACCTGCCTAAATTGGTTTACTTGTTCTGTGCTATAACAATCAAACTGCAAAAATAAATATTTTATAGAACTAGAAAAAAAAATAAGAAAATTCATCTGGAAGAAAAAGATCTCAAGAATTTCAAGGGAACTAATGAAAAAAAAATATGAAGAATGGTGACTTAGAAGTACCAAACCTAAAACTACATTATAAAACAGCAGTCATCAAAAGCACTTACTACTGGGTAAGAAATAAAGTAGTGAAATCAAATTATACCTGCAATTTCTAAGTATACCCATAACACAGATATAGTTCTCAAGAGTTCTTACCTTTTTTTTTTTTTTTTTTACTTTTTATGCTTCTCTTGAGTTCTATTTTTGGAGGTCAAATTTTTCTTTCAGCTCTAGTCTTTACATCAGAAATAAATGAAATTCACCTGTGTCATTGAATGCCCATTTTCTTTCCTGAAAGATAATTCTCAATTTAGCTAGATGCTTTATTCTTGGCTACATTCCAAGTTCCTTTGCCTTTCAAATTAACAGATTCCAGACCCTTGAATCCTTTAAGATAGAAGTTACTAGGTCCTGGGCAATCCTGATTATGCCTCCTCAATATTTGAATTGTTTCTTTCTGGCTGCTTGCAATATTTTTTCCTTGGTCAAATAATTCTGGAAATTAGCCCTGATATTCCTGGGAGTATTCATTTTGGGGTCTCTTTCAGGAGGTGTTTGGTGAATTCTTTCAATAGCTATTTTACCTTCTGATTCTAGGGTATCAGGGCAGTTTTTCCTGATGATTTCTTTTTTTTTCTTTTTTTTTATTCCAATGGTTTCCTGAAAGATATTATTTAGTTCCTTTTCCATCAGTTTTCAGGATGCCGAATAATACCTAGATCGTCTCTCCTAGATCTGTTTTCCAGATCAGTTTTTTTTTTCCAATGAGGTATTTTACACTTTCTTGTATTTCTTTTCTTTTTTTTTCTTTTTTTTTTTCTCCTTTCCTTTTCTTTTTTCTTTTTCTTTTTTTTTTTTTTTTGGTTTTTCTTGAATGATTCTTGCTTCCTCATTGATTTCCATTTGTTTAGCTCTAATTTTCAGTGAATTATTTTCTTCAATTACCTTTTTAAATTGTTTTTATATTTTGCCAATTGAATTTTTAAATGAGTTGTTTTGTTCTATGTGCTTTTTATTTCCATTTCAAAAATTTTGTTTTTAAAGACTTATTTTCTCTTTTCCATTTTACAAACTCTGTTTTTTAGGGGGTTGTTTTCTTTTATTATTTCACAAATTCTGTTTTTCACAGAGTTTGTTTTTGTCTAAACTATTTTTAAGGAGTTTTCTTCAGATAATTTCTGTGTTTCCTTTTCCTAACCCCTTGCAAAGTTCTCCTTTCCTTTCCCCATTTTTCTTGTAGCTCTCTTTTAAGTTCCCTTTTTTAGTTTTTTTTTGCTTGCATTTCACTTTTTTCTCATTTTTTTCCTGTTTGATTTGTGCAGCAGAATAATTGTATAAATATATATGCATATATATATACATGTATATATAATTTAACATATATTTCTACCATGTTTAACATACATTGGACTACTTGCCATCAATGGGAGGGGGAAATTGGAACACAAGGTTTTGCAAGGGTTAATAATGAAAATTTTCCATGCATATGTTTTGAAAATAAAAAGCTTTAATAAAAAAAAGAAATAAAGTGGTGGATTAGTGGATTAGATACACAATAATCAAGCCCTGTAGCACTCCAGTATTTGACAAACCCTCAAACGCTTGCTTCTTGAATAAAAATTCAGTATTTGACAAACATTGCTGGGAAAACTGGAAAATTTTATGTCAGAAATTCAACATACATATCATACTCCATAAAAATATAAGGTCAAAATGTATGCATGATTTGGGCATAAAGGTTGATTACCATAAACAAATTAGGAGATCAATGGATAAATACCTATCAGATCTTTGGAGAAAGAAGGAATCTATGACCAAAGAAGAATTATAGAACAATCTGAAAGGCAAAATGTACAACTTTGATTACATTAAATTAAAAAAAAAGGTTTTACAAAAACAAAAGCATCAGAAACAATTTTAAAAGGAAAGAACAAAGCTGGGGAAAATCTTTATAGAGAATATTTCTGATAAATATCTCATTACTAAAATAGAGAATAATAAAAGAACTGTGTCCAATTTAAAAGAATACATTTCTTTCCCCAATTGATAAATGGTCAAATGATATCATTTTAATTTTCAATTTCAATTTTCAGATGAAGAAATTAAAAGCATCTATAGTTCTATCAAAAAATGCTCTAAATCATTATTTAAATTCATTGTAAATTCAATGTAAATTCAAAATAAAATCATTGATTAAAGAAATGCCAATTAAAACAACTCTGATGTACCACCTCATACCTCTTAGATTGGTTAATATGATGGAAAAGATAATGATAAATATTACAAGCTATGTGGGAAAACTCAGACAGGAATGCATTGTTGGTGAAGTTGTGAACTAATCCAATCATTCTGGAGAGTAATCTGGGACTATGCCCAAAGGCCTTTAAACTGTGCTTACACTTTTACCCTGCTGTACCATTACTGGATCTATATCCTAAGGAAATCATAAAGGAGGGAAAGTGTTTGTAATACCTCTTTTTGTGGTAGCAAAGAATAGGAAAATAAGTAGATGTGCATCAATTTGGGAATGGCAGAACATCTTGTGGTACATGAAAGTGATGGAATATTATTGTTCCAAAAAAAAGATGAACAAGTTGATTATAGAAAGGCCTTTAAAGATTTACACAAACTGAAGCTGAGGGAAGCAAGGAGAACCAAGAATACATTATATACAATAACAGCAAGAATGTACAATGGCAAACTGCCTTGGTTCTCAGTGTTTCAATGATTCAAAGCATTCCCAGTAGACTTTGGACAGAAAATACCATCTGCATCCTGAAAAGAACTAAGGAGATTGAATGTAAATCAATACATGCTATGTTCACTTCTTTTTCTGTTTTTTTTTTTTAATCTCTCCCATGGTTTTACCTTTTTGTTCTGATCTTTGTCTAAGAATATGTTTCATAAAGCCATGTGTATTAAAAATAAATGAATTTAATAGATTTCAAAATAATATTCTCTTGCTTCCGCTCATTTTACTTTTCATCAATTCATATAAGTGTTTTCAGGGGTTTTTTTTGAGAAATCATTCTGCTCTAAAGATAGTATTCTTTATAGATATACCCATACTACCCCCACACCCAAATCCTCATTCCCACCACCACCACTACCACCACCACCACCGCACTACTAGGACAAGCAACAACAACAACAACAATTGCTACTAATGCTGCTGCTGCTGCTATCACCACTATTACCAATGACCAAAATAGGAGTCTTTATGAATCTCCATAAAATTTATGAAGCACTTACATACTATTACATCCTTCAAATTACAACTGTTCAAGTATTTAAAGCAAAGTTTCACTTTCTTCTCCACCCTTCCTTTCTCTTTTGCATAAAAAAATCTATAACTGCTTTAAATCAAGCCAAAATCAATTACTATGTACTGTGTGACAGGCATCAAGCTAAGAAAGGGTAATATAAATACAAGCAAAAGAAATAAAAACAGTAATATATACTGTCCTCAAGTAATTTGCATTCTAATGGAAGAGTAAAAACAAACTAAACTGAAAAGGGGAGAGAGTAGAAAGGTACTGGTAGGAAAGGACTGGAGAAGTAGAACCAGAAAAGTAATGAAGCCATAAACCTTTTTTTTTTTTTTTTTCATAAAATGGAGGTTCTAGGAGGAACCAGCTTATCAGTGGAAGGGGACACAAGATAAAATAATTCTTCTAATTTTGAAAAAAAAACAAGAATGAAATTGAACTTATACAGTGATCAAGCTTGTGTAGAATTATGGGTTGGTAGAGCACTTCCAGATGGTCAAAAGGGGTATAAAGCTTTTTTTTATTCTTTCCCCTGAATAGGCTAAAAATTATACGTTCCTTGAAGACAGAGTTTATTGTTCTTGTTGTTTTTTTTTTTTTTTTAATTAACCCAATTTACTTAGTGTTACACATCTTTTAGGCACTTAATAAAAGGCAGTTGGATTAGTTTGGGATGGATTATCAGACTCTCCTTTGTAAAAAACAAACAAAAAAGCAAACAAAAAACCTACTAATTTTAAAAATCTTTCTCTGCTATTGCGTTTGTTCAATTAATCATTTCTTTCCAGTATCTAGGCAAAAGTTAAATTACACATTTTATAGAAAGGGACATTCCATAAAATAATACTTTATATATTTGTGTAATTGATGCCTTTCTTCTGGAAAATCAAAACTTCATAGTTGAAGTTGAATATTGTTTACTAAGAGCAAGGTGGCTGAAAAAATCACCCAAACACAAGAAACCCACAAATTTTGGTAAATAAATATGAGGCTAATCTAGACAACTTCTTTATGAAATTACTTCATTAACTTTAATAATCAGTTTCTAGTTTTAATAATTTATAACATTCTGGGACTGCACACTAGGAAATGCACTGGAACATGTGTTTCAAAAAAGAATAAATGCTTTAAAAATTTCAATGTAATTTTAGATGTTCAGTTTTGGGTGAAATGTGATGCTACAATAACCAGACTTTGTATACATTAAAGAGTTTAGAAATGACAAAAAGGAGAAAGCTTTCTTTTTTTTTAATCAATGGACTCCAAGTACATATGAGATGTAATTATGATAAGAATAAACATAATTACTAAAGATTGTTTTTTTTTATTTATGTCCAAATATCTGGAAACAAAAGAAAAATCAATTTATATTTTTCTTAGCATCTTAATATTTGACATTGCCTGAATATTTGACAATATTCTACATATTTTACCTAGTTTATTATTAGGTAAATACAGGCATAAAAATTTCAAGAAATTATACACGTACATGTATATATACATATATGTATGTGCATACATATATGTATATATATATGTATATACATGCATGTATCTATACATATATGTATATGTATACATATATGTATATATACATATATGTATCTATCTATCTATCTATCTATCTATCTATCTATCTATCTATATATCCTGATAGTGAGATAGAAAGAAAATTGACCAAGAAATCAAAAGACCTGAGTACTACTCTCAAACCTAATTATCCTAACCATATGAACTGAGAACAAATTACAACCTCACTGGGTGTTAATTTCTTCATCTAATCCCAAGTTTCTTTAATATTTTTAAATTCTAGGATATTTTAATTTATGAAGTTATAAGCATTTTTGTCTCAGTTGTTGATTGGGAAGAAAATGAAAGCTCTTTTGTTTTCTTCTATGTGTTCTTCCTCTTCTTCCAGGACAGAAGAATACTTCTGCAGGCTCTTATGCTGTTCTCTAGCAACAATATCGAATATTCTCTTGACTCTAATATATGCATTGATTGGTAGCTTTGTCTGTCTATATGTCTTATACTAAATTTTTCATATCACAGAACTCCAGGATTATTGTTAAAAATTATATTCTCAGGAAAGCTAGGTGGTGCAGTGGATAGAACACTAGCCCTGAAGACAGGAGGACCTGAGTTCAAATCTGGCCTCAGACTCTTAACACTTCCCAGCTGTGTGATCCTGGGCAAGTCACTTAACCCCAATTGCCTTAATGAAAAAAATATTGTATTATCAATTTCTAAACATATTTTAAATAAGATTGGGTTATATCAATGAGCTACATAAGTCCCTGATTAAGCTTTAAAATTCTTTATATATATTTTATAAGGAACAAAATCATATTCAACTTAAGGAAGCAGAGACATCATAATATCAGATAATTAGTATAAAGGTTTCTTATACATATAAATCCTTTTAGAGGGAAAGGATGGGGACTGACCATCGAAATTTGTTTTTATTCATTGAAAAACATTTCAAGTCTACCTTTACTTCCATCTCTAAGTCTGTCTCCCTCTCCTCTATGTTTCTCTTCTCTAACCCCATTAAACTATTTCATCATCTCTCTCTATACCTTTAAATATCTATCTATCTATCCATGTATATTTTAAGGTACAAATAGACATTTCATATAGAAATAAACTCACATATGTTATATATGTAATTATTTTAAATGATATTCAATATGATTAGCTTCCTTCATATCCCTTTGTATTTTATTCTATGCATTAAACCATTACTATGAGAATTTAGCAAATGATTTACAAGATAATTTACCAAATCATCAAACATTTTTATACCATATAATGAAAAATATTGAAAACCCCTTCCCTAGATAACTTTGGGACAGAAAAAAAGAACTTTAAGAACTAAAGAAATCAAAGTTTCAATTCTAACATCTTTAGGCAATAATATTTCCAATGCATCTATTAGTGAGATTAGTGGTAGAGAAAGGAAAAAATATCTTGGAGATTGTCTACCTTTTTTCTAACAATTTGCCTCCCACTGCAAACAAAATAGAAAATTTACTTTCAAAGTTGTAGCATTACACTATCATGCATAGTACCTAAATATACAAATGTACATTAAATACTAAATTTATACCATATTTATGATACCAAATAGCCAGAAATAAAGGAGCATTGTCAACTTCATCTTATTTTTTGTAATGATTAGAAATATGTGATAAGGCAATTAATATACCCACTTCCTCTTCCCATGGTAGTATGATAATTATAATAAAAGTTTGGAATGCCATTACTTTCCTTTGAATGAAGTTTTAACAAATTCTTGTAACATGTAAATTTTCATTATCTCTTATTTTTTATGATCCTATAATATGAAGAACTGATGACAACCATCCTATGAGAACACGGAAGACCCAGGTCCATGTTCAGAGGAGGACACTGAATTAAAACAGCTTCTTCTGTCCCAAAGAGTAATATTAAATGGTTCCCTGCCCAGAGAGAATATATATTTAAAGGTATAATAATTCCAAAATCTACAAAAAAACTAAATAATGGGGGGGGGAAGAAGGTTTGATATATGGCAAAGGATTGAGGAGAAAGACAAGGGAAGGATCCATGGATGAGGGGAGGTTAAGTAATAGCAAGATAAGTTAAAAAGCAGAATTAATATTTGCTCCTTCTTTGTCCAAAGTACTATAAAATCATGTATAGTCTTTAAGCCAACAATATCACTGCTTGGAATGTAATATAAAAAAAGATTCAGAATAAAAGGAAAAGGACTTATATGAACAAAAAAAAAAGTTTACAGCTGTTTCATCCTTCCCCTCCCTCTCAAGATAAAAAGAATTAAAAACTGAAGAGATGCATATCAATTGGGTAATGGTTGAATATATTGTGATAAGTAATTGTGATGGAATGCAATTATTTTATGGGAAGTGATAAGTAGGATTCTATTAGAAAAACCTGAAAAATCCTCCATGAGTTCATGCAAAGTTAAATGTATTGTATACTTAAATAAACCAATATTGTGGAATAATCAGCTGTGAATGAATTTGCTATTTTCAGCAATAGAATGATCCAAAACTACTCTGAATGAAAATACTATCCATACCTAGTGGAAGAACTGATTATGTCTGAATGCGGATTGAAGCATACTTTATATATATATAATGTGTATATATATATAATGTATATATATATATACATTATATATATATATATTTAGGAATTTTTTTGGGAGGAGATTTATGTTTGATTTTAAAGCATGACTTTTAAGGAAATGTTGTTACTTCACATGTGTCTTTTTAATGGGGAGGAAGGGAAAGAATCTGGAATTCAAAGAACAAAAATTGTTAAAATTTGTGTTATGTGTAAGTGGGAAAAATAATATATTAAATTAAATGAAAAAAAAAATGTTACCTCCTAGAAGACATAGAATACTTTGCTTTTTATGTTTATATTTTCAGTACTTAACACAGTATCTGACACATAAGCATTTAAAAATTATATGTTTAATTTATGCATAATACATATTTGTTGTTTTGATATTTTTGCAAATATACTTATTTAATTGAGACTAATAATAGTATTGCTTCTATTAAGGCTCACTTTAAGCCATTATAATGGTGTAGTAATGATAGTGAGTTCTAAAAATCTAGTCCTCCATCATACAATCCCAGAAACTTGCACAGTTCCCATTAAGATAGAAAGGTATCTGGGGTCTCCTATATTTTTGTCATTCAAGGACCAGTCTAATTAAGTAAAGAAAGGCTTATTACCAGTTTGACCTCAGGTAATTTTTTAAACACAAGAACTATGAAAAAGAAATATATTAATCCATATAAAGTTTGGAATCTATATTAGTATAATGGCAAATCTTTTATCCAATGGCATCATAGATCATTGAAATATAAAATGGACTGACTTACTAAGTTGCTGAATTTGTTCTCAGAATGGACTCTGGAATCATAGATCTGAATTCATCTCAGAGGTCATCTTCTCCAAATCCATCACTTATCAAGTAGGAAGCTGAGGCATAGGGAGGTTAAATTATTTGACATAAGTCATGAATATACTCTTATATGGAGGATTTAAACTTTGACTACAAATTCAGTGCTTTTTCTTAGTACCACAATGTTTTTAAGATGGGATAACGCTTAGATAATACTTAATCAAAACAATGGCTTCTTAACTTTGAATGAAGCACGGTTTATAGACTATGTGAAAAGGGGTAGGAATAGTCCTACAGATCTTTTCTATAGAAAAATACTATCCAGAATCATAAATATTGTTCATATTCTACCTGCAGATACTTCTCAATCCATTTTTTATATGTGGAATTAGGACTTAGAAGGTTAAATTGCTTGTTAAATGTCACTGTGAAAAAGACAATATACCAAATTGGAATAAATAGCTTCAAATAGATCTGGTCAAACTATTACTATATAATTCACCACTGTTAGCTTTTGTTTCCATTAGGAGAAACAAATTATGCATTTTTCTTCAACTAGAAACATCCTATATCTAATTCCCTTCACTTTTCAACTACTTTCAATTCATTTTGTCTTCTTTAATTTAAGAAAAATATGTATTTTCCAACATCTCCCCCCCCCATCTGAAATACATATCTGCTTCCTTTTTTTGAATCAAAATCAAATTCATGTGCCATCTCCGCCAAGACACTTATCCTATTTACTCTGGATCATTCTGATAAGTACAGTCACTTTACTTCACTTAAATGGTCTGAACACTTAATCACACATAATCTTCTAATAAATGGACGACTTTATAAATTCCCTGTGGGGACAATATCACTTAAGTGGCATAAGGAACCATTTCTTACAAGATTTTGATATTTGTCTTCAGTTAAATATAGGACTAATGACACAGAAAATGTTCAGGGGGAAAAATTGTATTAAAAGATTCAAATTATCTACGTATCTACTAGGCAAATTACTACTTTATCCCTTCTGAAATATATAATTCCTTCCTTCCTTCCTTCCTTGTCTTTCTCCCTCCCTTTCTTCCTTACACTTTTTCTTCTTCCCTCCCTCTCTTTCTCCCTTCTTCCCTTGTTTCCTCCCTCCATTTCTTCTATCCATCCATCCTTCCTTCCTTCCTTTCCCTTAACATATTGTAGAAAACAGGTTGGTAGTGTAATTATGATTATTGAGAAAAAGAAAATGACTTATTTTGAATTATAACAACAATAACACGTCTGTTAATACAGAAATTCAGAATTTCCATAAAACTTTCTTAAGAAATACTCTGTAAGGGGCGGAGCCAAGATGGCGGAGTGAAAAGGTGACTTTCTGCCTCTCCTCCGATCTTCTCTGAAATCAACAATAAAATAAGCCTCTGAACTGATCTTCAAGTCAACGAACTCAGAAATATTTGGGCACGGCTCTCTGGAGAACTTCATATCAGGTTAGTCGGAATCGAACAGAGAGATAAATAGACGACCCCTGTGCAGGCTGGAAGTGAGGGTGGGACTCAGCTCAGCTCATCGTGGAAGAAATTCCAAACTCCAAACTCCAAATTCCAAACACCTGGAGTTTATCTGAGGCACTCGGGACACTCTGCCCTGATTGGGGACAGGTGTTCTGTCAGACTTGCCTTGTTTAAGGAGTAATTCGAACTTAGTCCTAGCCCCCACCGGCACAGCACCTTAAGTCAACTCGCCGAAGTGCCCCAGGGCAAAGCGTCTTCAACCGAGGTTTTTTATTTTTTCCCCTACCTTAAAGAGATATCCACTCTGTCTAAAAAAAAATGATGAAGAAGCAAAAGAGACCTCTCACCATAGACAGCTTTTATCAAGGCAAAGAAACGACCTCAGATACAGAGGTTTCTTTAGACAAAAATCCAGAAAAAAACAGCAAGGACCATCACTGGTCCCCGTTTCAAAAGGCCTTTCTGGAAGACTGCATAAAGAACCTCAAAAGAGAGCTGGAGGATAAATGGGAAAATAAACTGAAATCAGTGCAAGAAGGATACAAGATCTTGCAAGAAGGATATGATGCTCTGCAAAAGAGATATGAAAAAGACACCAATTTATTAAAAAATAAAATTAGTGAAGTGGAAAAAGAGTGCAGTGAACAAATTGGCCAGTTACAAAAGGAACTTAAAAAGGTAACTGAAGAAAACAACACTTTAAAAATAAGAATTGAACAAATGCAAGTGAATGACTCACTAAGACTTGAAGAATCAGTCAAACAAAAACAAAAAAATGAAAAATTAGAAGAAAATATGAAATATCTCCTAGGAAAAACAACTGACTTAGAAAATAGATCTAGGAGAGACAATCTAAGGATTATTGGACTTCCTGAAAGCCATGATCAAAAAAAGAATCTAAACACTATCTTCCAGAAAATCCTGAAAGAAAACTGCCC
>JAJPUD010011294.1:38890-55470 GCA_023553655.1 Myrmecobius fasciatus | reverse complement strand
TCTCTCTCTCTCTCTCTCTCTCTCTCTCTCTCTCTCTCTCTCTCTCTTTCTCCCAAGGATAGAATATAACAAATCAAATTGGGGGAATATGTGCTAGTTACACAATAAAGTCAAGCACCAGAAGAAACTTATTTAGTTCTAACAAAGCACACAGGCAATCCTGGGTTTATTAAATTTAAATTGAACAAGTTTTATGCACAGTGTTATGTTAAGTACTGGGAATAATATAAAATTTAGATAAGATAGTATTCCTGACCTCAAAGAGCATAAGTCTAGAAAAGAATAACACAATATAAACAATCATATTACATGATATCACTTAACCACCACCTGCCTCAGTTTCCCCAAAGTAAAATGGAAATGGTAATACTGCCTACTTTTCAGGGCTATTGTGAGATCAAATGAGATAATATTTGTAAAGTTCTTAGCATGGTGTCTGGCACATGGTATGTGTGATTAAATGCTTATTCCTTTCCCTTGGAAAGATTGCTTCCAGATAGAAGAAAAATAGAAGATAGCATTTACTTTAAAATTCAGTTCAACTGAAGAGGAATTTAAAAGCAGAAAATTGACAGGAAGACTTCAAGACTTCTAAAATACAGGGAAGAATATAAGCAAATGCACAGAGTTTGAAAAGGGAAGAAAAGTTCAGTTTAATCAACATTAAGAGTGATGAAGAGGTGAAAGCAAAGATGAAAGTAGGGACTCAAGGAGTTCTCTCCCAGATCCCTAAAAATACCTTTAAATAATGACTCCAAACAAATTTTAGAGAATTAGAAACCACACAAAGGTAGATTGAAGGAATTTTCCAGCAGAAGGTGGCTTGGAAGTTTAGCTGGGGGAGTCTGTTACATCAGGGTAGGTCTGGAGCACAATCCCAGCATAGGTCACACCAACAAAGCCTGGGTCCCACCCCACGAACAGACTCTGGAGCCTCTCAACTTGTGGCAGTGACATCAATCTCCAGACCTCTTGGCCCATGGAGGCCAAGAACAATTCAGCAGAAAAGCTTTAACCTACTAGGGTATGAGGAGAGCCCCAGCTCAGGACAAGGCTTTGGTAGCCACTGACTCAACACAACAGCAGTGACAGAGATTGCAACAGCCTCCAGAGAGAAATAATTCATGTATAGTGGAGGCACAGTCACAATCACACAAGATTTAGCAGCTTCTATTGCAAAGGATCATGGACTTGGAATATGATATTTCAGAGCAGCAGAGCTAGTATAACCAAAAATCATCTACCCAGCAAAACTGAGTAAGATGCTTCAGGGAAAAATGTGGATATTCATGAAATAGAGGACTTTCAAGCATTTGTGATGAAAAGAGTAAGGGGGAGATCTATATTTTCTTTTGCAGCATGACTTTTACAGAAGTGTTTTGCACAATTATACATGGTCCTTTCCAATGGAAGGAGTTGTGAGGAGGAAGAGAAAGAATCTACAACTCAAAATTTTAAAAACAAATGTAAAATAATTGTTTCACATATGACTGGGGAAAATAAAAAATTAAAACAAAAATAATAAAATATTTAATAGCAAAAAGAAAATTTAAAGAAAAAAAAAGGCTGATGAGTGATAGGAGATGAGGAATATAATAAAGTAAAATAAGACTCAAAGGCTTTTAATGCCACATTAAGATGCTTGAGTTTCACCTAGTAGGCAATAGTTGGTCCCTAAAAGTTTTTGAGCATATTCATTTTTAAAATAAAAAACCAATAATCCTCATATTCATATTACTATGTATACTTTACCTAATACCCAAATAATATCAAATAGTGTTTATATAATTTCACAAATTTAAACTATGAGTTAAAATATTCCTTTTGTGATCTTATGGCAGTCAAGTGGATAGAATATTTGGCTTGATAGCAGAAAGACCTGAGTTCAAATTTGGCCTCAGAAACTCACTAGCTCTGTGACCCTGGGCAAGTCACTTAACCTTTGTTTGCATTAATTCACTGTAGAAGAAAATGGTAAACCAGCGCAGCATCTCTGCCAAGAAAGCCTCAAGTGGGATCATAAAGAATCAGACTGAATGTTAATATTTTTGGTTTTTACATTTTAATACTTAACTTAGCTTTATTTACAAGATCTTTTTTTCCTCTTATTTATTTCTTTTGGTATTTATTATAAGTGTAATTGATGGCCATAACATACAGAAGTTTCATGGGGGGAAGTTGCGACTGAAAATTATAACAATCTTATTGGAACAGCAAATGCTGCTTTTATTTTTTTAAAAAAGGTTGCAGATTCCCTTGATGGTTTATTCAGGTTTCTGAAAAAATAAAATAATGAAATTAAATAAAAAACCAAATATGCCTATATGTACTGGTGGGAGTTTTAACATTATCTGAAGGAAGATAACTCCATTAAAGAAAGAGCATCATATTCAGAATATTCATTTTAGATAAAGATTGACTCCATGGCTTGGAGGAACTTGCATAATTTGATGATAAATGAAGTGAGTAGAAATAAGAGAACATTGTACACAGCAATGACAATACTATGGGATGATCAACTATGTTAGATATAGCTCTTTTAACTATGAGGTCATTTAGGGCAATTCCAATAGACTTGGATGAAGAGAGACATCTGCATTCACAAAGAGGACTATGGAGAGTGAATATGTACCACAACATAGTATTTTCACCTTTTGTTGTTATCATTTGTTTGCTTGTTTCTTTTCTCATTTTTTTCCTGTTTTGATATTATTTTTCTTTTCCAGCATGATACATGTGAAAATATATTTAGAAAAATTGCACATATTTAACCTATATTGGATTACTTGCAGCCTAAGGGAGGTGAGGGGAGAGAAAAATAGGAACACAAGGTTTTGCAAGGGTGAATGCTGAAAACTATCTTTGCAACTATTTTGAAAAATAAAAAGCTATTATTAAAAAGAGATTAATTTCATAACAGCTAACCTGAAATTATCTTCATCATGCATTGTCCTAGACATTCTGGAATTTATACAAAATGAATAATATATAGTTTCTGCTCTTCAGAAGTTAATGAAATCAAATTTATTATTGAATCTTAACAGTAAATGGGAGAAAGGAGGAATTTCTCTTCTTTACTTGTTGACCACCTAAGTTATCTAAAATTACAAACATGTCATAGGCCACATGTAGATAATCATAGTTCTGAGTGCAGCCTGAATCACATTAAATGAAATTCCTGTCTGATTATCAATATAGTGATGTATTAAGAAAAGAAAAAAAATAGAAATACTCGTAATTTCCTAAGTCAACAAGTGACCCATAGAGATCCTTTTTGTATAGTATAGTGTCCTCCATTTCCATACTGAGTGTGACACCACTGAGCTAGATGACCTTCTTAAACTGTCATTCCACTGAATTGTGCCTGTTTTATTTTCTGAAGAAAAGAATGGCCTTTGCACAGAATGGCAAAGAGCATATATGTGGAAATGATAGATACAGTCCTTTGTTGCTTTCAGGAGCTCCCATCTCTCAGAAAAATAGAATGTGCTAGTTTCTGTCCATTATCTTCTATTATTTATCCATCCTTTGTTTTCATGAAGGACCAATTACATAAGAGAGAGATCTCTTGACTTTAGCATGATTTGGATTTAGGTTAAACAGAGATGCACAAAAATCATCAACTTTGTGCTTTCTTCTAGAGTCATAAAAATCTAGTAGCAAAACCAAAATCAATATGACTGGTGAAGCCCAGGATGCAATGGGGGGCCTTGGCATTTATGATGTTTGACCAAGCTCTCATCATTTCATAGTGCCTCCTCCAGCCACCTTCTTGTCTCTTGGAATAAATTGTTCTCATCTACCCATTCTGCCAGGAGAAGTACTTACAAGCTGGCAGTAAACATTACCCTATTTCATGGATGGGTTTGAGGGCTGTCATTTACCTTCAACCTGACATAACCTGAGTGCCAATCTGTCATAACCTGAGTGTGGCTTCTGTAAAAGTTACAGCTACTTGGAACCATAGGTGAAAGTTGATTGTTGAATAAACAGCAGAGGTGGATAAGCAGCCCTGAAAAAAATTCTATAAGTCCTTACAATAAGGTGCAAGTATTCCCTGAACATTCCCCAAACAAATTAAATATAATATAAGTGTGCTAAGTGCTCAGGATACAAATATAAGCAAGCATGGTGGTTTCTGTCCTGGAGGAGTTCCTATTCTACTACTGGAAGACAGCACACAAAAGGGACTAAAACAGGGATAACTATCCATTGATAAAACAAGAAAAGATGAAAGTTTACCAATCAAAACTCAGGGCTCCCAGTTTTAGTCAGATGCAGACAGAATGTTATAATGCTCTATCTAGCAATATAGGTCAAAAATTAAGGATATTTTGAATATACTGAAGCTTTAAATGCTTCTATGGCCTAATAATAATGCTGGTCCTGTTTTTAATAGGGTGGCTTTTGTCACCTAATGTCAGAGAGAGGATTTGAATTCAAATCTTTCAAATTAATTGCAATTCTAGCAGCCATAATAGCACACATCTTTTCTAAAAGTTGTTAGGAAGAATTTTCATGTTTTTTTTTCCTTCTTTTCCTTTTATATTTTATTTATTTAATCTTTTACCAGTTATATTCAAAACAATTTTTTAAATTTATTTTTAAGATTTTTCAATTTTAGATTCTCTCACTTATCCTCACCCACAATTAAGAAACTGCATGTGAAGTTATAAAAATATTTCCATAAAAGTGAAATTATGAAAGAAAACATTTCCCACCTTAAGAAAAAAGTACATTAGAGAGAGAGAGGGGGGGGGAGAGAGAGAGAATATTTCAATCTGTATTCAAACATAATCAGTTCCTTCTCAGGGTATGGATAGGATTTTTCACCATAAATGTTTCAGAGTAGTCCTGGATCATTTTACAACTGAGAATAGAAAAGCCCATTTGCAACTCGTCATCCCAGAACATTACTATTACTATGTATACAATAAGTTTCATTTTGTTCATGGAGTATTTTTCAGGACTTTTTTGTTTTTGATTTTTTTCTCCTGAAAGCATCCTGCTCAAGTCTCAGAGAATGTTAATATTCCATCACAAATGCCTACCACAGTTTATTGAAACATTCCCCAATTTATGGCCCTCCCCTTAATTTCTTTTTTTTTCCCCTGAGAAGAAAGCTGCTGTGAATAGTATTTGTACATATAGTTCACTTCCCTTTTTTTCTCTCAAATCTCTTTTTGCATTTCTGCCTAGTAGTGGTGTTGTTAGCTCAAAGGATATGCATGACTTCATAGCCTTTTGGGCACAGGCTATATCTTTTGATCATTTATCAATTGGGGCATAGCTCTTATTTTTTATAAATTTGACTGTTCCCTCTATATCTAAGAAATGCTTTATCAAACTTGCTTCAATTTTTTTTACAATTACCATTGCTAATTGTATTTCCCCCCATTTATTCTCTCTCTCCTTTCATCTTGTCTTTCCTCAAAAGTGTTTTCTTACTGATCGCTCCCTCCCTTCTGTTTTATCACCCTCCCCTTTTTCCATATTCCAATTCCCTTCCTATTTTCTTGCAGGAAAAGATAGGTTTCTATAACCCTATTGAGTATGTATGTTATTTCCTATTTGAGCCAATTCTGATGAGAGCAATGCTCATTTTCTCACCCTCTTCTTTTTTTTTTTTTTTTTTTTTTTTTTGCTGAGGCAATTGGGGTTAAGTGACTTGCCCAGGATCACACAGCTAGGGAATATTAAGTGTCTGAGAACAGATTTGAACTCAGGTCCTCCTGATTTCAGGGCTGGTGCTCTATCCACTGAGCCCCCTAGCTGCCACCTAGCTGCCCCCTCCCTCTTCTCTTCTTCTTCCCTTCTATTGTTAAGGCTTTGTCTTGCCTCTTTTTTATGACAGATAATTTGCACAGTTTCCTTTTTCCCTTTCTCTTTCTCCCAGTATATTCCTCTCTCACCTCTTAATTTCATCATTTTCCACAAAGGTTTTTTTTTTTTCCTTTCATATTCAACTCACACCTGTGCCCTTTGTCTATATATAATCCTTCTAACTATCATATGTTTCTCAAGAGTCCTGTATTTGGAAATCAAATTTTCCATTCAACTTTGGTCTTTTTGAATGCTTGATTGAATTTCTATTTCATTGAATGACCACCTTTGCTCTGAAGGCTTATTCTCAGTTTTGCTGGGGTGGCAATGCTTGATTGCAATCCTAGCTCCATAGCTCTCTGGAATATCATATTTCAAGTTCTCTCGTCCTATAATGTAGAAGCTACTAAATCTTGAGTTATCCTGACTATGGCTCCACGACACTTGAATTGTTTCTTTCTGGATTTTTGCAACATTTTCTATTTGACCTGGGAGTTTGGTTATAATGTTTCTGGGAGTTTTCATTTTGGAGTCTCTTTTAGGACATATTTAGTGTTTTCTTTCAATTTCTCTTTTACCTTCTGATTCTAGAATATCAGGACATTTTGTTTGATAACTTCTTAAAAGATGATTTCCAGGCACTTTGATCATGACTTTCTGATAAACCAATACATTTTAAATGATCTCTCCTAGATCTATTTTCCAGGTCACTTGTTTTTCCAATAAGATTTTTCACATTTCCCCCCCTTATTTTTTCATGTTTTAAGTTTTGCTTTATTATATCTTGATTTCTCATAATGCCATTAGATTCCATTTGCTCAGTTCTAATTTTTAAGGAATTATTGTCCTCGGTGAGTTTGTATTTCCTTTCCCAAATGACTAATTTTGCTTTTTAAGGTATTCTCATTAGTTTTTTTTTTCATTTCTTTTTGCACCATTCTTAATTCTTTCTCTAATTTTCCCTCTATCTCTGTTACTTGATTTTCAAAATCTCTTTTTGAGCCCTTCCATGGCCTGAGCCCAATTATTTGACTTTATTTTGCCTTTTTTTAAAATCATATTCTGAGTGTTTTTTGATCTTTCTTGTCACCATAATAACTTTTAATGGTCAGAAACTTTTTTTATTTTGCTTTTTGCTCATTTTCCCAGCTTATTACTTGGCTTTTAACTCTTTGTTAAAGTAGGACTCTGTTTCCAGGGTGGAGGGTGTTCCAGGCTTCAGGAGTTTTGTGCAGTTGTTTTCCAGAAATCCTTCTAGGAATCTGACCACAAGAACTCTTTTCTGCCCTGGGGCTTTTAATTGTGTTCCTGCCCCACTGTAGCTATAAGATCTAGTGTACTAAAGTATATCTGGGGCTCCAGGCTGTGCTGGTGAGGCCTGAATTAGGACTTCACACCAGACTCCCATGCAGTTGCCAAAAACCCTCTCCTTTGACCCTTATTTCCCTGGGTTGAGAGGTCCAGAAGCCTCCAGGTTTGCTTCTGACTCAGAGGTCAGGCTATGTGCAGGACTGCACACTAGACTCCCACACTGGTGTTATAGAGCTTTTCTGCTGACCTTCTAAGTTGCCTTTGACTGGAAAATGTCCTAGTTGATCTTTGGGATATTCTGATGCTCTAAAATTTATTTAGAGTCATTATTTAAAGGAATTTGGAACTGTTTGGGGAAGAGATTGCATGAGTTGCTGCCTTTACTCCTCCATCTTGGCTTTACCCTCCTAGGAGGAAGTTTAAAAGGAATTTTAGTCCTGGTGTTAAGAAGACCTGAGCACAAATTCAGCCTCATATAATTACTTGCTAAGTAATTCTGGGGAAGATACTTAAATCTTTTGCCTTAGTTTCTTTATCTATAAAATGTGGATTGTAATAGGACATAACTCCAGAGCTGTTGTGCAAATAGACTATATTTGTAAAACTCTTTGCAAAAATTTAAGTGCTACATCAATGCTACCTATCATCATTGCCTAAGATTTAAGCTTTTCACTAAAAAAAAATATTCCTTTTGATTTTGCTTGTCACATACCATTCAGGTCTTACTCACTGTGGCAGTATATGAGCCCCAAACCTGAAATTAGGGTCCTTTGTTTACCCTGTTCTGATTGTTCTTGTATTTTAAACAAACCAATCATGGTATCTGCTTAACCCTAAAGTCCAATGTATATTTTTTCCTTACTTCATTCTTCATATAAATTCCATATTTCTTACATTCTACATGGCTGCAGTTCTGAACCTACAATGCATCCAAAACCAATTAATTCCACCAAAGTACCCCAGCAGGAAGGACTTACACTTTTTTAGGACATAGAACTCCACATGACTACTTGATGCTCTTTGATAAACAGTATCTACTTTAGGACCTGAAATATGCCTCTCCAATTTTTCTTCTCTAATAGATTCACATTCATATGTATCTTTCCTGCAAATATTTTTAGAAAAGTATTAATTATCCTATAGGTCTTTAAGCATTAACATGTTTAAAGATTTGGTGAATACAGGTGACACTTTTGTTTCTCTTCAGGTCATAAACTTCATCATTGTAGTTGAAGGAATATACTAGACCTAGCCTAACATCAGTCATATCACACTAGAATCAGTATTATATAAAAACCTTCAGCTTTGGTAATTAAGATGGAATTAAATATTATTGTAATTCTTGGGATGAGAATGGCTTGTAGCAATGAATTGAGCACTCAAAAAAGATGATTAAAAACAGTATCCTGAGGGGTAGTGAGGAAGGAAAATTTGCCCTTTTGAGACTTGGGCAAGTTTGCTTTTATTCTATCCTCTAACGTTAATCTTAATGTTTTCCTTGGATTATCACAACAATAAATCAAAGAAAGAACATTTCTTGCCTCACCTATAAGTCAAATAGCTTTGAGTAAAAACTTTTGGTTATAGGGGAAGCTCTTCCAGTTTCAATATCTCAACTAAATGATTGTTTGTGCATATTTAACTAGCTAATATGCTGTATCATCAAATCTTACCTAAAGTATGAATATAGCTTCCTGGTTCTTTGGTGGTGGTGGTGATGGTGTTTGTTTATTGCTTTTTTTTTTTTTTGCTTTGTTTTGTTTTACAATCTGCAAGGAACATAGTAAAATTTTAAACACCAACAAATATGTTTTATTGATGCTGAGTGTTAGCTTTTTTTAAAAAATTCACTGATATTAGCATTAAAGCTATTCTCATCCTCTACCTTCCCAGAATCAAGGCTTTCAACAAATAGCAATACATAAGCAAAACAAACTAATACTTGTCAAATCTGATAGATATGGCATTCTGCACAATAAATACAGTTTATATAAGTTCTCTATTGAGTAGAAAATTTTGTGTTTTATTTGGATATAAGCTTCTTTTTAGTAGAAATTATTTAATTCATTATATTTGTACTTTCAGTAATTAGTATAGAATACTTAATAAATACTTATTGACCAATTAGTCCTCAGTCCTCTAGAGTCAAAATTGGGCCATACTTTAAAAAAAAAACTTGCCCTTTTTATCTTGATATCATTAGGATAATAATTCAGATACAAAGATTTAGATCTGGAAGTAATATTAGAAGTCATTTTATTTATTTCTCATGTTATTAGTTGAGGAAACAAAAGCACAAAATGGTTAATTGACTTAGTTAAAATAATTTTGTCACTCTCATAGGTGGTAAGTGGTGGTCAGGGTTTGAATATCCTGTGTTCAAATCTCACATTCTTCATTTATATTTTTGAAGTGATACAGAAATACTACGTAAATGTTTGTTTTGGCCAAAAACCTTTCTCCCCTATCACTTCCTAATCACTTTTCAAATATAGAGCATTGTGCATTCCACAATCACCTGGTGTTCAAAGCTTTTTAAGTAAAAGGAAAGTGATATGGTGAGAGGAGGGAGAAAAGGAAGAGGGAGGGAAGGAGGGAGAAAAGAAGCAAGGAAGGAAGAAAAGAAGGAAGGAAGGAAGGAAGGAAGGAAGGAAGGAAGGAAGGAAGGAAGGAAGGAAGGAAGGAAGGAAGGAAGGAAGGAAGGAGAAATAGGAAGGAAGAAAGGGAGAGAAGAAAATAATCAGGGAAAATAAAGGTAGAAAATCCTTACATTTTGAGGTTTCCATTGTCTCATTCTTTAAAAGATTAATCTTGAAAAAACTCTTAAAATTCTTCATATCAAGCTCAAGTATCATGGTGTAACTCACAGAAAGGTTATGATATATATTCATCAGTTTTGTGGTAGAATTTACAAAATAGCAGATATAAAGAGAAGGGGGAGAAACATAGTGATTGCAAACTGCACAGTATGGCTTTCTGCAGTGCTGATACCTCTGTAAGGCAACTTTTTTGGGGAAAAAGAATGACTAGGTCTAATGTAAGCAATGGTAGAGCAGCCCCCTAGGGAAGGTCTGTATGGATAATATAATAATAACTGCAGGGTATACATCAGAGGTTACATGTCTCTTAGCTACATTTGAGAAATCAATTAGGTAGACCACGGTGAAGTTTAAACTGTTAAAACCCAGATTTTATGATATTTTTGAAATATAAAAACATTAGGAAGCTTGAAATTGGGCATTCAAAGCAAATTACTATCAGGGCTTCTGAGGAGAAAATCTCAGCATCACAGGATCATAGATTTTAGAGTTGAAAGCACCTTAGAGATCACCTAGTGCAATACTCTACATTTACAGGTGCAGCAATTGATGTCTAGAGGCACCAATATGATTTGGTTTTAAAGTTTTCAAAGGTACATAGTAAATACCAGTCAGTATAAAAATCTCAGGTTCCTGCAGGCTTTCCACTATGCATAGAATGTTAGAATGGAAACAAGACCATAGAATTCATTCTGGCTAACACCCCGTTTAGACATTGCACAAATTAAGCCTCAGTTAGGAGTGATGACTTGCCCATGATAACAGATCAATTCCTTATGAGGCAAAACATTTAATTATTCATCTTGCCTCAGGTGAAAAAAATAATGATGAGGAAGAAGAAAAGAAAGAGGAAGCAGAGGAGAGGAAGGAGGAAGAAAAGGAGGAAAATGAGGAGATGAACAAGGAGAAAAGAAGAAGAAAACAAGAGAAATGAGAAAAAGAAGAACAAGCAAGAGGAAGAGGAGGAGAGAAGAAAGAAAGAGAAAGAAAAAAAGAAAAGAAAGAGGGACAAGAAACAGAAAATATTGGATATTCAATTTAAACTTCCCAAAGCATTGATGACTGATTAAATTCCATACCTTTCAGGAGTTTTAAGAGTTAAAGTAATTAAATGTTGAGGGTAAAGGGAATTTTTTAAAAGAAACCAAACACCTCCTTTTCTGGATTCTCTATGGTCAGTGACCTTGTTATATGATCACATATAGGAATTTTGCACAAATCCTGCCACCCTACTCCAATTACATGAAATAATTATGGAATTTTTTAGCATGTGTAAGTAACTGGAGCATCCAATGGGGCCATCCACTCAAAATGGACCCATTTGTTTGTTTGTTTTTGTTGTTGTTTTGCACTGTCTTCTCTGTCTCATATTTTAGATCTGATGGATATACTGTCTTGGTTTGCTTTTAAAGCATGGTATATAATGGTTGGTTAAAAAAAATCTGAAAACCTTTGGTTTGCAGGTAAATCAATCTTTATGTCCAAAACTACAAGCAAAACTAGTGAAGATCACTTAAAAAAGAAACATTTTGATGGAAAGAATTATTTTGTTTTGATCTTATTCAAGACCACTGTGCCCTAATCTTAAAAAAATATTATTATTTTTTTTAATTTTACTCCTCCTGCTTTTTCTCATTGGTACCTTTAAAAAATTACCAATCAAGTAGTAATTGTTTCTGTCAGAAATGTCAGAAGTCAGAATGAAAATAGACAAAATAAAATTGATGGGAACTTTTTTATCAAGATATTAGATGACTGACTAAGGCAGGGATATGCCACTTATAATTAATTGGGCTACAGTGCTTCATTCCTCTTTGTTTTCCAGTCACTAGAGTTAGAAGGGACCTTAGTGGTCATCTAGCTCAATCCTTCAGGAGGGAGCTCAGCCCTCAGTTGTTAACCTGTCACATATTTCTTTCCCTACCTGCCCCCAAGAAAGATTGAAATCCCAAAGCAAGTTAAATGTGGATTTTGAAAATGTTTTTTTTATTTTAAAATTGCACTAAAAGATAAATTCTGAACCTATCTGATTTTCCTATTCTATAAATGGGTGTCACTATTTTAAAATTGCTTATGAGTAAAAACCTAGAGTTATAATACAAATCCATTTAGAAGATGGGTCTTCTTCATTACCAATGTACTATGTTAATAAATTTGGGAACATATTATTTACACATTATATTTTCTGAAACATTTCTTTCATAAAATAAGGGATATTTTAATTCTACACATCAACACTGATTCAGCAAATGCTATGTTCTGGGCACTGCAATGTCAATATAAAGGAAATAGAGTCATAGCTTTGTAGCATGAAAGAACCTTGAAGGTTATTTAATCCAATCACCTAGTTTTACAGATAAGGAAACTAATAATCAGAGAGAGGAAGTGGCATGCCCAAATACACATTATTATTAAGTGGCAAAGATGGGATTTTAACTTCCAAAACTAGGAAACTTTATTATGTACCAAAATGTCTGCCTCTTGCCCTCATCACATTTAAAAAACTTTAAGATATTCCTTTTTTTAAATGTGCCTTAAGGACAAACCTTTTCTTTAATTTTAATTTTTGATTTTTTTAAAATTAGAGTGGGAGAAGAAAAGAGAAGCTATATTAAGAAAAATCTAACAAAAGGCCTTCGATTAAGTACTTCATGAGTAAACTTTTTTAGGTGGGTAGATGGATAGGAGGCCTATAATTCATATTTATTTATCCAGAAGTAGGTTTCTAAGCTAAGAGTCTAGGTTTCCTGATGGCAATATTAAATAACTTCTGAATTCACCATCCAAATTATCCAAATCCTGGACCTTAGCCAATGGCAGAAGTCTAATGGCCGCAACCACAAAACCCACAAAAAATAGAGTTCTGACAGAAATGAAGAGTCTTGGGTGTATAATGTCAGCTTAGGGTGTTTATCACTGGCTTCTTCCCTGGACAGAGGCTATTAGAAACTGAAAATGTCAGCAGCTCAGGGTCAGGAACAATAAATGCATAATGAGTAATATCAAAAGGCAATGTCTTAAGCACCTTGGAAACCTTAAACAAATGACTCAACTCTCACACCCCAGTTACTTGGGTCCAGAGCTACCCATTATATTATGGCAGACAGCCTATCAAAATGAAGGATTTAAAAATAAATGAGGATAATTTATGTCAATACTTCATTTGCCTTTTTTTGCAGCACTGTCATTTATCTGTTTGATCTAACACACTTTAATTCAGGGTATTTCTCCATCACAGTCACTGAAAGAAACAGATGTTAATTGATGTATAGTGGTGCAAGCAGAAATATAATGGGGCAATTCTAATTAGAATGGAAGCATGGTCTGATCTCAGGGCACAAGAAGTTGAATGAGTTGTCCTTTCTTTCTCATACCACCTTCTACGGGTGAGAATAATGATAACTATTATTGTATTATGTATGCATTATATTAAATATATAAAACGGTTATATAATATAACATTATATATTATACCACATTATATGGCACTTTACATATTTTATTGCATATTTAATTCATAGTTGCTGTTCAATCATTTCAGTCATATTCTATTCTTTGTAACCTCATTTTGGGATTTTCTTCTCAAAGATGTTGGAGGGCTTCCCATTTCCTTCTCTAGTTCAGTTTACAGTTGAGAAACAGAGACAAGCAGAGTTAGGTTACTTACCCAGGCTCACACAGCTAGAAAGAGTCTGACACCAGATTTGGTCTTCCTGGCTCCAGAACCAGCAATCTGTGCACTATGGCACCATCTACCTGCCCCAGCAGAATATATATAAAATATAATACAATTATATACATAATCAATAGTATAATTATTATAATATCACATTATATAGAACTTTGCATACATGTTTTACATAAAAAATAATTCTTATTTGGTATTTATTATTATGTATCACATTTATATATAGCAATTTACATATATTATCTCACTTGATGTTCTCACAATCTTGAGAAGTAGTAGGTGCTATGATCACAGCTAAAAAAGAAGTTTCTCAGTGTACAGTTCAGCCATCTCTAACATCCACTCTGGACTTTCTCTACCATGCATCTATATTAGTTTTTTTTTTTTTTAAATTCTATCACCACGATTTTTCATCTTGTTTTGTTTTCTTTTTTTCCATTTTAATGTGGGACTTCTTCCAAAAAGTAAGGCATTATTCAGACCTGGCATTCTATCCCCTGCATACCCTAGCTGCCAAGGTTTAGATTAGATAAACTTTAAGATTTTCTCTCCAACCCACTTTCAGCTTCAATGATCTGAGTCTCTAAACTATTATCTATAGATGTACATTGAAAAATATTTATCTACATAGTTCTTCACTCATCTTTCTATTCATTCATATGTTTTTAGCTTATTTGTTCATCTATCTATTGATCACAATTTATTTTTTCAGTATAGGGAAATCCTGATAAGGGAGCCCCCTACCACTATTGATCCATACCTGCTCTAAAACTTAAAGTCTTAGAGAATTGTCAAGGGGAATGAGTAGTTAAGTGATTGGCCCATGGTTATACCATTAATATGTATCAAATGCAGGACTGGAATTCAGGTCTTTCTGACAGAGAAAAACTAGAAGGAATCTTACAGATTTTCAAGTGCAAATCTCTCATTTGACAGTCAAGTATGTTGAGAATGAAAAAGGTTAGGTTAATTGTCCAGACACACATGAGCCCCCCCCACACACACACACAAACAAGATCATTCTAATTCTAAGTGGCACAATGCTCTATCAAGCATCAGACCTAAAATCAGGGAGATTATTGTTCCTGGATTTGGATCTGGCCTCAGATGCTTGCTATCTATGTGACCCTGAGCAAGTCACTTGGCCCTGTTTGCCTCAAGTTCCTTGTATGTGGAATGAGCTAGAGAAGGAAATGACATGTATCTTTATTAATTATAATTCACTCTATTTGCCAAGAAAATCCAAAATGAGTTCACTAAATGTTGGACAGGACTGAAAAACAACTGAATAACAACTTGCTAACCCCAAACTCTATCCATAGTGCCATTGTGCTGTGTCCATATGCAAACATTATTACTTCATTCAAATATATTTGAAGGATTTATTTAAAATTTTAAATTAAAATAAACTTTTTTTCTTATTAAAAAAAAAGTGAGGCATTGGGAGGAATTTAGTAATCTACTCTTATATCCTCCAATCAGAAGGGAAAGGAGTCTGAAGAAGGTGATAGTAGTCATGTAGAGTGTCATTTTGTTGTAAGCTCCTAGAGGGCAGATACTATTTATCTATTTATACTCAAAGCCTAATGGAACATTATAAAAGCTTAATAAATGTGTGTTGACTAGTTGATAGCTAGAATTCAAATCTGGGTTTTCTTAACATCAAATTTAATGTTTTATCCACTATATCAAATATACATTGCCATTCTATATGGCTTTTATTCTAAGCCACCAATTATGTGATATAGCAAAGCCATAAAACAACATTCATTTAAGCATCTTTTTTGACAACTTATGACTTACCTGTTATAGGACAATTCCAGGAAAGAAATTCCTTTACCAGTGCTGATATACACCTTCACAATAAGTCAGTCTTTGAGGATTATTGGGGGTACTGAATGAAATGTTTTACAAAAGGTCATGTGGACAATGTAAGTGTAAGACGTGTCTAAAGAATAAAGACTAGGGGGGCGGAACCAAGATGGCAAACTGCAGACAGCCTTCTCTGTGAACTCCTGGGACCTTCCCTCAGACCCAGACAAAGTGAGCCTTCGAACTGGTTTTGGAGTGAGGGCTCTGCCATTTGGACTACAACACACTTCTATCAAAAATCTACCTTGAAAGAACTCCAGAGAAGGTTAGCCTCAGGGGAAATCGGCCACTGGTCTCAATCAGACTCCAGCCGGGGCGGAAGTCAGAGCTGCGATAAAGGAGTGGATTTTAGGCACCCAGGAAGCCCCTGGGAGACGCCTGGGCCACTTTGCTCTGCTTGCGGGCAGGTGTTTTGGCAGATCTGCCTTTGGTAAAGGGTGGATCGAGAGCAGCTGAAAACGTGGTCCTAGTGTGAATCTAGCCCCACCAGCCTCAGACTGGAAGTCAACTCAGCAAACTGCCCCAGGGCAAATACAAATCATTGCAGTTTTCTCTGTTTTTGACCAATATCCCAACTTTAAACCATGAGCAAGAAGCAGAAGAGAGCTCTCACCATAGAAAGCTTTTACAGAGAAAAAATAGAACAGTCCCCAGATCCTGACATTATGAAAACAATCCCAGATGAAGCCACAAAGGCAGACGTAAGTTGGTCTCCCTTTCAGAAGGCTTACCTGGAAGATTGCATTAATAATCTCAAAAGAGAGCTAGAAGAAGAATGGGGAAATAAATTGAGATCAGGGCAACAGAAATATCAAAAACTGGAAAATAGGACTGGTGAATTGGAAAAAGAAAACAGTTCATTGAAAAACAAAATTGGTGAATTGGAAAAAATCACCAACTCAATGGAAAATAAAAATGGTGAACTGAAAAACAAAATTGGTGAATTGGAAAAAGACAACAATTCACTGAAAAACAAAATTGGTGAATTGGAAAAAGACAACAATTCACTGAAAAATAAAACTGGCAAAATGGAAAAAGAATGCATTGAATCAAGAAACTCAATTGGC
>JAJPUD010011294.1:15989-28890 GCA_023553655.1 Myrmecobius fasciatus | reverse complement strand
GGGTTATTGTTGAAGAATTACCCACACATATACCCACACATATGTTATGCAAATAAAATAAAATAAAATAAAAAATAAAAGAATAAAGACTAGGATTCAAGTTTCTGCTTTTAGTACACAGCGGTTTGTAATTGAGCAAATCATTAAATCACTTAGTGACCTGGGAACCCCCAGAAGAGTTGCTGATACATATAGTTACATGGAATTTCTAGGTTAATGAAGTTACAGGTAAAGTAGCATACTTGCTATTCTCTATTTGTAATAACATCCTATCTCCCTCCATCCATCCCCTAAATGTACTACAAAAATAACTTTGGATTTGGTTTGTATTTAGCTGTGGACTGCTTATTTCCCTTCACCAGATGATAAGTTCTTTGACGGCAACAAGGTACTTCATTTGTGTCTTCTTCATAATTAACGCAGAGGCTTTAATTATTTTTTGGTTGAACTGAATAGGAATAGCTGACATATAATTAATTAGAGAATAGAAGAAAAGGTCTTAAAGTTGGATCTAAAAACAAGGGTAAGGAGTTTCATTTAAGAGTGGCACATTTTTTTCCTATTCTCATATTTCAGATCAGTAAAGAGAGATTAATAAATGTTTTTGGTCTTGGGGAAGAAGGCAAAAAGTGAGATAATCCAGTAATAAATTTCTTCCTTGGTTTTTCATCTTTGATGAATTTGAGGTGTTCAAGGGATACTTCTTGCTTTTATAAAATGTCAAGAGATACCTTGTATTCTGTTCTAGTTATTTTCCAATATAGGCCTACATAACCTTTTCAGAGAAGTCAAATTCATCAAAATCAAATGAGCAAGTGATCACACCTGAGACCATATGAACCATTCCACACTTACAGTCCACTACCTGTCAACTGAGAGAGGACAAATGAGTTTTACTGTATGTCTCATCAAAATAAGATCAGTCATTTCATTAAATAATAACAATGATAATATTTCCATCTATTTAGTCACACTGGTTACTTCCTTTTTTTCCACTTAGCTTTTTTTTTCCTTTTCCCTGTTTCCCTAATATCAATCTTTTCATTTTATACCACTTTTCTCTTTGTTAACCATTCCCTAAACAGAGCCAAAATTATTAGTTTAAATTTTCTTGTTCCTAAAAGAAATAGCTTTCTTTTCCTCTTTTATTTAAAAAGCAAACATGTTCTGTTATTGAGAAAATGGATACTGTTTTAGTAATATTCCTGGAAAAGGCCCATATAATTTCCCTCATTGACCTGCCTGCTTTTCTGGGCCTGTAACACCTTCTTCTCCCTCTTCTCTCCCTAAACTTGACTCTGCTCATTATGGTTCTTATTGCTTTTCTTCCAAACTGTTCCCCATCTTTGCACCTATAAACTCTGTAATTGAAAATCAAAGAAAAAACGATTGGACTGGTCACTTTCCAAAAGGGAGTGATAACAGATTCAAGATTTCCAGGGGAAAATAAGAACAACCACTAAGGAAGGTCCCAAGCAAAACAGGTAGAATTTCTAGGGCCAACTTATAGGATTATGGCAATAGGGTGATGATGATGAGGAGGATAATTATGAGGATGATGATAATGATGACAAAGTACTTTCTATGTTCTTTTGCATTTTACAAATGTTCTCTCATCTTAATCTCACAATAAACCCTGCAAGGTAGTTGTGATTATTATTCTCCACTTTACAGGTGAGAAAACTGGGGCAGAACAAAGGGTAAGTGCTTGCCCAAGGTTAATAGCTAGAAAATATATGAGGCTGGATTTGAATTCAGGCTTTCTTGACTCAAGCCCCAGCACTCTAATCACAGAAAGGATTAAAAAGTTTCACAGGGGAACTATTTGTTATTGAATTCTGGACTTTATTTCTTGCCCCCCAAAATGAGTTTCCAAAATAGATTGTAGAGTTCAGTTTTATGGATGCTCTTTCTTTTAATAATAACAAAACATCTATACCTCTTTCATGTCTACTCCCTGGTGGTAAGCATACTCAGGTATCATTAAATCTATCATAAAGATAGGAAAGTTGATTTAATTGCTTCAGATCAAATTGATATATTAGACACATTAATTTTCATTAGAAGATAAGTTTTATGTAAATGTCATTATGAAAGGACTGTTCTCCTTAGATAGAGCTCAGGGGTGAGAATCAGAAGTTCTCGGAATCAAAGCCCACCTCTGACCTTCACTAGCTGTTACGCTTTATGCTCTGACCTTTCTATTCCCCATAGTTTCCAGCTTGAAGAAAAATCACATATTTTTCATTAAAGAATGAGCAACAGTTGGCATACCAGATAATATTAATTATTCTGATTATATCATGGAAAAATACTAACTTTAATGAACATTACTCTATATTATCTTTTTAAGGACAATTATTTAGTTAGTGTTAAGTTATACTGTAACTAATCATTGCATTTTTTGTTTAATTCCATGTGTATAGGATATCTCAAAGTGTTATTGCTGTTTAAATGTAAAATGGCACTAAAACTTTTGTGATACCCTGTATTTTCTTTCTGTCATTAAAGACAAGAAGTATGAGAGTTCTTTTGTTTCATTTTGTTTTGTTTTTATTTTCCATTATTCTCTTTTAATGTAAATTATCTCAGTTTAGCCCATTTCAGAATTATCTTTTCAACTAAGAAAATTCTATGCTTTAATCTATTTTTCAACCGATTTCCCATCAGTAAACTATCTACACAGCATTTTTCAAGTTTCCCTTCCCCCCCCATTCTCCTCTCTTAAAAATTAAAAAAAAAATGACTAGTAACTGGAAAAGGGCACAGATATACAGGAAATGTAATTTGGCAATAAATGTTGTTTTGAAGTACATTGCATGGTTTGTGGATAAATATTTCTTTAATGCATGTAATTACTGGATCAGCAGAATAAATGTGGTCATGTCCTTGTAATTAATACATTGTCAAAAGTTCATTTAAGTATAATAATTTTACTGAGAAAATGCTGTCTGTGTGATTCTTGTGATAATTTGTTAAATTAAGTGCAATAAATATAAAATTACTGTGAGGAATATATTTATTTTTAAGTTCTTCTTTGCCAGGGTGTCAAATAAGGCTTTTAAGTCACCTCACCTCCTCCTCTCTGTATCAAATTTAAAATGCTCAATAAAGTGGAGAGGGATGCTACAGATCATGGGAGATTTCCTTTTAGAATTTTCCCTAAAATTCAATTTTTGAATATTACAATTTAGAGTGTTGTGGATTCTATTTGCAAATATTTAGCTAGGAATTATCCAAACTGGAATTCATTCTAGTGGCCAGTGTAGAATACATATTGAAGTATTGCCATTTCCCTGAATGCTGAGCTGGATGTTTATTTCTGGCTTGCATGTCATATAGTTTTTACCCACTACAGAAGAATGCTGGGGTCTGCTAAGTGAAACAGCCCCAGGCATTCATGGGAGACAAGACAAATTAAAGGTAGTTTCTTTTCATGTTTGAACTGAAAAACTTCAGGGACTGTGGCTTATGTTTTGTGACATTTTACCTGTGGTGGCCCTACAGACAAAAATTCTACAAGTGAGCACAGAGGGGTGGGGGGAAGGAATGAAATACATTATCTAGTAAGCATTGCTTAAAATTCTTTGATTGCTAAAATGAGCTTGAAGAATACACCTCTGAAAAGTATTGTAGGATGGCTAAAACCCTTATTATCATAAAATTTAAACCTGGAAAAGAGATTAGAAATTATCAATTCTAATCCCTTATTTTGTATGTGAGAAAATGGAAGTATAGAGAGGTAAATTAATTTTCTCAAGAATATAAATAACTCTGTGTGTGTATGTGTGTATTTGTGTGTGTGTGCATGTGTTTAGATGATGGGGATCTGTGAGGAAAGGAATGGGATGTATAAAAGTCAATATCTCTCTCAATAGGCATTATAATAGCACATAATAGTTGGATCTGTGTTGAAGATTCAAAGGTAAAAATCTGACAAAGAAAATCTTCTCTCTTAATTCTAGACTTTTCTTCATTCTAGAATGGGTTGCCAAAGAAGGTCATTGAGTTCAGTTTTGTTAATACTCTTTCTTTTCAGGAGCATAAAACACCTATACCTATCATGTTTTCTACCATGTCTTTTCTATCATGTCTATTTAAAAACTGGAAGAAAAAGTAAGAATATTATGTATAATGATGAGTAATCAACGAGCCAGTAAATTTCTGGAAGAAGGAAAAGCTTAGGAGTTTTCAGTTACAACATAGTTAAAAACTAATTTCGATGGGATAAGGTAATATTAAATAAATTCTTAACTGCTGAAGTAAAGCAAAATGAAAACAAGCAAACATTCCAATCCACAGTGAGGTCCCACAGAAGAAGTCAGAGGAACTGGGTTCATATCTCATCTCTGAAACTCATTTTTTTATATGAACTTGGAAAAGTCACTTAATTTGGTTGGGGCTCAGTTACCTTATCAGTAAAATAAAGGAGATGGACTAGTTGGTCTTTGATGTCCATCCTAGTTTTAGATCTATGAAGTTAAACAGGGAGGGCTTCCTGAAAGAACTTGGTGCCAAGTCATAGCTCTTGGACACATCTAACAGTAATGCTTCCTTTTATATGTAAAGATGGAATTACTAGGCCAGAAGTAGCAACAGCAGCAGAGGAGTAACTTGGAATTCTGGAACTTAAAAAAAAATGGTGGGTGGGGAGGGTGGAGGAGATGCAAAAGATCAAAACTGGGGCTCAGTCTTGTGGCTATCCATAGTTGCACTATTATGTCTCTCTCCAATGATCTAGTGTGATATAGAAACAGAGTTAGCACATTGTTTGTACATATGATTCTTTTTGACATTTCTTTGATCTCTTTGGCATATTGGTTTAGTAGTACTATTACTGGGTCAAAGAGTATGCATGGTTTAGTAACTTAGGGGGTATAGTTCCAAATCGCTTTCAAGAATGGCTATAATCTATTCACAGTTCTATCATCAGTGTCTTTCCCATAAAAATTAAATCTCTGATGAGAAGGACATATATAGAATTTGAAATGACCTCATCTGGAACAAAGTTCAATATCATCTCTTTAAGCTAAGAAAAAGTTAAGCGATTTGCCCAAAATCTTACATATCTTAAACAATAATTTTGGTCCCCTGTCAGGTCAGGTATTCTGACTCCAAAATCAACATTTTTTTGACTCTGCCATGTTCTGCCTCCCTTAATTATTACTAGCAATTATGACCAATTTTTATTTTGGTCACAACTGGATGGATTATCCCTTTTAATATCACACTATTCTTTTTCAGGAAGACAAATAATTTTTAATATTTAGAATATAGCCCAAAGTAGAAACTATTCTTAAAGTTTCCATCATCATGTATATTCCCATATGCAATTCAAGGACACCAGGGTGCTTGATATTGCTATTCAATGACCTCCTCTTTACTTTTCAAATGCTTGTGGAAAAAAACAACTGAGGTACTTAGTCAAAAACCATGGGTGACTACAGGCAGAAACCCAATAAAAAGGACTTTTTCCTTAAATAAATAGTAATATGACTTATGAACATCTCTCTCTGAATGCTAGTTTTCCAAAATATACTCCTGGGATTTATAGCCAAATTCACTCAGTTCCTGTTAACATGGAGTGCAGAATCACAAACAGAATCCAGTTGTGCTTCACCACATGAGCTAAAAAATCAGCCTTCAGCTCTAATGATTATTTAGTACTTAGCACTGCCTTATGAGAAATCAAATGTTACCTGACCCTGAAAAATGCTCAGGAGATCAGTAGGGTATCCTACAATTAGTTTTGAAGATACATTGACAAACATCATTTAAACACTGGATTTAGATGCTAAAGACATCTGAGATATAGGGAAGATAACCATTCAGACGTGAGGAAAAGTGGCAAAAATAGTTACTCATGGTATAACATTCCAATTACATTCATATTTATTAAACACCTACTGTAGATAGGATAGTAAGCCAGAGCATGGACAAGAAATAAACATTTTTCAAGAATATACTATGTGTCAGGAATTTTAAGTGCTTTTATAAATATTTACAAATATTTTACAAATATTATCTTCTTTGATCCTCTTTGCAAAATTGGTGTTGATATTATTCACATTGCATTAATTTTATTACTATTTAATTAAATTGTTGAGAATAAACAGAGATTAAGTGGATTGCCTTATGTCACACAGTTACAAAGTTCCTGAGACTAGATTTGAATTCAGATCTTCCTGACTCTAAACTAAGAATTCTATTCACTGAAAGACCTAGCTAGTTAGCTAGGTATATGGAGAATGATTAAGAATGATCTTTACATTCCAGGATACTAGTCTAGGAGAAGTAATAAGCTATGTACATAGATTGATTTCAACAAATTAGTTAATAACAGTGGATGTCAAACTGGCAACATGAAATTTTAAAAGGTCTATGCCACACATTAATCAGATAATGCTAATAATAGCTAGCATTTATATAATGTTTTATGGTTTTGTTTTGTTTTCCTGACTTACAAGCCCAACAATCTTGCCCTCTGTGCCATTTGCTACTCTCCCCCACCCCTACTGTGGCAATGTATTCTATTGAGTAGTTCTTGACTTGGAGTCAGAAAGAGCTTGATATAAGACCTGCTTTCAAGCTGTCTTACCTTAAGGATAGTTACTTAATCTTTGTGTAAATCAAACAAGCTCTCTACAGGCTATTTATTAATATATAGCCTGGTTGCAATCTGATGTTGGTGAAGGGAGTTTCCCACACTGACAAAATCATAGATCCTTCTGTCATGGAGTATGTGCCATTAATAACATTATTGCAAAAAATGTAACCTCTTGCTATTCATACTTCAATATGTCGATGGATTCATGATCTCATCAAAGTAGGATTTTTTCACTATTGATATAGATCAGAACTCCCTCCTTCTCATCCTGTGAACTGTTTTTCAGGTTCTTCTATGGATCTGACATAGAGAAGCTATCTCAATGAGTAAGGTCTTCCTCTGAACCTTTCAACACTTTCTAGGTACCAGTGCTACATTAAAAAAATGTCCATCTGTGAGTCCTTGCTCCTGATTACAATACATAATAACTTGAAGCTGATGGAATAGAGGACCAGGGTTGCAGTTAGAAAAGCTGGAGTTCAAAACCTAGCTTTGGTACCCTGGGCATATTATTTAATCTCTGTTTGCATCATTTTTCTCAATGATAATATGGGGATAATAATAACACCTGGCTCTCAAAGTTGTTGTGGAGATCAAATGAATTATTATTTGTGAAAAAATACTTAGCACACTGCCTGGGAAATAATAGGCACTATATAATTGCTTGTTTCACTTCCCTTCCCTTTCTGGTATTATATCAGTATCCCTTATGCCATATCTTGCATATTAACATCATTGGAAACTATTTTCAATATATCAGTACAATTCTACTCTAAGTCTTAAAAAGCAACAGTGTTATAAAATTTGCAACCATCATTAGGCAAACACATGTTAAAATGATGGCTATTTTTTAGGGTAGCTTATGTCTTCAAAAACATAGGGTCTACCTAAATTATGGAAAGAAAAAAAACGACCCAAGAAAACAGTAACTGGCTAGTCTCCTGAGTCTACTACTCTTTGGTTATACTTAATGCTCTGTTGTAGTATATATATATACATATATATCACAGAAAGAGAGGTCTTTCCTGATGTCTTAAAGACTTCCTCTAAAATGTCAAACAAAACCAAGAGAATAAAAGCAAATTCTTAGATAAACTTCATATCTATCATTTCACTTGGTACATAATTTTCCACAAATGGGCCAGTTTCCTTAACCCACTGTATCATCCTGATATATTAAGTTTTTCAATTTGCTATTCCTACTTCTTTTAGAATTGGCCTACAGATTTCTGTCATGTTATTTAATGATGTAGCCCAATCCATACAATGACTTTGTAATATAGGACAGATAGTTATAGATGGATTGCTGGACATTAATCAGTTTTATCACTCAAAACATAAAATGGTATTTTGAAGAGGATTCCATTTTTTGCCTTTTGCTATCTGGAATATCATAGTGGATATTGTAAAAGAATCATTAAAGCTATAGTAGCAAGATGGCAGCCATCTAAAATTTCTATAATTCTATAGATGATTTTCAATGAAGTGGAAAAAAATCTATGTATTTTATAGACAGATATTTGAATTTATAAGCTGGTTTGTCCCAGCTTATAAATTCAAATATCTTTCTATAAAAGACATAGTTCATGACTCATAATATGGTGAAGAAATTATACTTCAGAAAAAAACTCCTCTATTTAATATTAGAGCCTCATTTCTGACTTTTTATAAACATCTCTAAAATGTTATCATTCAATAATGTCCATTTTTTTTGTGACTCCATTTGGAGTTTTCTCAACAAATGGCTTACCATTCTATTCTTCACGTATTTTAAGTGATTTGCCTGGAGTCAGTCACACAGCTAGTGTTTGAGGCCAGATTTGATCTCAGAAAGATGATTGAGTTACCCAGCTACCCAAATAATATAAGCTATAATTTCTGTGGAAAACAAAACAAAACAAAAAACAAAACACTGAGAACAACTGAAAAACTTTTGCTGGCCTTGTTTTCTTTAAATGCTTATTTTCAAGGAAATAAGTTATTGTCTAATTTGGTTGCTTGAACATACTTGTTCACTGTTATACTATGTTATACTAAGTGTTAGAAAAGTTATAAATAGCACATTATCTGAATGAAAGCTCTATCTCCAAATTCTAATATCTTGATTGAAAACTTTGCTTACTCTACCATTTGAATTTAACTATTCTCCAAAAAACTCCTTTCCCTATATCAAAACATAATTTGTCTTTTCTTATACCAAAACATTTGGAAGTTTTGAGGTTATCTAGTCCAGCTCCCTCATTTTAGAAACTGGTGACATGTCCAGACTGAACTGCAAAACTTAACTTCAAATTCAAAACTTCAACTTCTCCTCAAATTCTGGTTCTGCCTGAATGACCCGAGGGGAACCATTTAAATTTTCTAGACATCAGTTTCCTCACCTGGAAAGTTAGGAGATTAATTGAGATGTTCTCAAAGTTTTCTTCATGGTCCAAATCTATGATCAGTTGCTGCCCAGTGACATTACTGAAATGACTTTCCTAAGTACACACAGCTATTTATATCCCCGAGATGAAAACCCATAATCTTTGATTCCAAAGCCTGCATTTTTTTCTATTGTGTCATGTTGCCTCAGCTTCAAAGGCAATGGACTATAGAGCTAACTCGTGTATTTTTTAAAGTCATAATGGAATCATTTTACATAGTAAATATCTTTGCTTCTTAAAAAGTCTATTCAGAATCTAGATTACTTTAATGGATATTCAGTGGGTAAAATTGTTGAAATAACTTCTAAAGTCAACTATTCTTAGGGCAGAGATATAGAAACTAGGAAGAGAGATGGACTTCTGTCTGGGAGATAGATTTTTTTGATGGTCTACCAGATGTTCCAGAAATATACTCCCGGTTCATGTGACTTTGATATTTCCCCCTTCATGTCCTCTAGGGCAGAGATGTTTCTGTGTGAACATTAGTCAATCAGAAAGTGTGTTTCTTGGTAATAATAACTAGAAGGCAAAACATTCATGTTGTTTAAAAAATGGTAGGTTCTAATAGAAAGAAAATATGGTGAAAATCCTCATTGAACTTAATGCTCTCAGGGTCTTTCAGCAATGGTGTCATAGGGTACTATATTTGGAAGAGAATTAAATTTGAAATCAGAAAATCTAACTTTACATTTCTGTATAACCTTGGTCAACAAAAAAGGCTCTCTGGCCCTCAGTTCGTTTCTTGTAAAATGAGATTCAAACTTCTGAACAGCCTTCTGAGCTCCTATCTATGAACATGTAGTCCTAATAATAGTTAATTCATTTGTTTGGGTATGCCCTCTACCAAATGCCTTCAAGCCACTTTAACCTGTATGATTCTTGTCTATGATTTTCCTTCAAATCCTCTAGTAGATTTATTCAGCAAGTTGTAAAATGATTATTGATAATAATAACACCTATTCCCAGGGAAGTTGTGAGAATTAAATAAAATATTTTGCAAAAAATGCTTCCTTCCTTCCTTTCTTCCTCCTCAATTGGCTAAAGGTTCTAGTCTTATTCTTTTATATTTAAGAGACACCTATGTGATACACAAATTGTGTATCTTTTGTATTCTTTTTCTGGTCATACAATATATTTTTAATATTGTTTGATATTGTTATTCTGATTTTTTGTATGTAATTAAATGCAAAATGAAAAAGTATTTTATGCCTACAATGTTTGTTTTTGGTAGAAAAAAAAAAACAGTAACAAGAAACATAAACAACTACCAACTTGTATGCATGCTTTCATATTTCTATGAAAACAATTTAGAATACTATGCACATATGTATGGGATTTTTGCCAAATAATACAAAGAGAATAGGCACACTGTGCCTACAATGTATGAAACTGAAGATTAAAATAAAAAAAATTTATAGAAAAAAGCTTTTTTGTTTGTTTGTTTCTCTCAAGGAAATAACATTCTATAGAGGGATATAGCAAATAAAGAGATAATTTTAGGATGGAAGATGGCACACTAATGACTAAGAGAATAATAAAATGTTTCCCATATGAAAAATTAATGAGAAGTGTGATGTTTAAAATAGTTTGAGAAACATGGTTTCTAGCCAGTTTAATAATTTCATTAATAATGCCAGCAAGTTATTTTAAAAAGGATGGTCATTTGGTCATCTGTCTCAGACAATCATGGAGGTAGGTTCATAGTTTATTTACCCTTTCAATAGGGACTGATAAACTCCATCATCATATTACCCCCAGGATAGAGAAAATATCTTTATACCAGAGCACTCCCAGCCTAGAGTTGTCTAGAAATAAAGATCTGTCTCCATTCATGCTTAAGTAGAACAGGAAAAGCTTCCACCCCTCATAAATTCCTTGCAAGATAGGGTGGGGTCTGAGCAAGATCTAGGAGAACCAAAGCAATTTCATTATCAGTAATGACTCTTTGAAGACAAACAAAACTTTTAAAATGAGGAACTTAGAAAATGGGAAGAGCCTCTGAATTGTCTTAGGAGGTTAATTATTAATAATCATCTCTCATAGAACAGAACTTTGAAGGAAGTTAGGGATTCTAAGTGGCTGGGAATTCTTCTGTAAGGAAACAATACTGAAGTGCATTTGTTTTTGTTTTTACAAGAAGAATCCTCCTCCCCCCTCCCCGAAAGTCAGAATATATTCTTTAATCAGTTTAAACAATTAGTGACAATCAGTGTAAACAACAAATTAAGCTTTGACATCAAGAAAAATTCCCTATCAGTAAACTGGAGCTTTATAAAAGAATAATGTTCTGCTTTGAGAAATAAAAATATTTTATTACTAATTTTTTTTTATTTTAAAAATACATGCAGAAACAGTTTTCAATATTCTTCCTTGCAAAATCTTTTGCTCCAAATTTTTCTCCTTTCTTTTCCCCCACCCCTGTCCTTGACAGAAGTAATCCTATATAGGTTAAACATATACAATTCTTCTAAGCATATTCCCACATTTATCAAGCTGTACAAGAAGCATCCAATCGAAAAGTTAAAACAAAAAAATGAAAAAGAAAAAAAAAGTGAATAACAAAAAAAGGTGAAAATATTATATTGTGATTTACATTCAGTCCCCATAGTCTGCTTTCTGGGTGCAGATGGCTCTCTCCATCACAAGTCTATTGGAACTGGCCTGACTCATTTCACCATTGAAAAGAGCCACTTCCATCAGAGTTGATCATAACAGAATCCTGTTGCTATGTACAATATTCTCTTGGATCTACTCACTTCGCTTAGCATCAGTTCATGGAAGTCTCTCTAGGCCTTTCTGAAATCATCCTGCTGATCATTTTTTATAGAACAATAATATTCTATTACATTAATATACTGTAACTTATTCAGCCATTTCCCAACTGACGGGCATCCAGTCATGTTCAATTTTCTTGACATTACAAAAAGGGTTGCTAAAAACATTTTTGCAAATGTGTGACCTTTTTCCTTTTATATGATCTCTTTGGGATACAGACCCAGTAGAAACATGAATGGATCAAAGGGTATGCACAGTTTGATAGTCCTTTGGGCATAGTTTCAAATTGTTCTCCAGAATGGTTGGATAAGTTTACAATTCATTGGTGGTCTATAAATAGAGGCTAGACAACTAATCCTTTATCAAGTATACTATGGTCAATATCCCTTTGGAGTGTAGTTGGACAAGATGTTTCCAACTCTCTAATTCTGTAATTTTGTTATTCTTTTAGACAATGGCCCCTTTTCTTAATTATTTCTCATTGGTGGGAAGTATCCTTGATTCAGAAACCAAAAATGACTGAAGAGTATCTAAAGAGATCTTTAGAAGAGACTCTCTACTATAGGTCTTTTCATAATGTTTTGAATTATTTGTAAATACAAGTTCCTTCAGATTGTATTATTCCAATATTTGTAGTCACATAGTCATATAGTATTATTCAAAGAATATTAAAGAAATAGTCTTTTTTTGTTGTGGCCAGTTCTGAATTACTAATATTATATACTTTCTAAAATGCAATAGACTGATTATCTCCTACTATTAAAAGCCAAACCCATTATTTAACTCCAGTGCTTATACTGATGGATTAATTCAATAGATAATTCATCAAGATTTTTGTTATAATTTGGGAGGTATGCATTTTTCTTTCATTTTGTTTTTCAAGGCTGAATTGTTAGACTGATCTTTTTCTTGTTACTGTGGATTTTTTGAAGGCAGTTTTTTTCATATTAATCCATAATCAAAGATTGAAAAAAATGTCAGAATATAAAAAGTCCATAAAAGTAATCTAGTTCAACTAATCCTGGAGAATCTCCTCTAAAATATAAGTATTTAACTTTTTTTTTTTTTTTTTTTTTTTTTTTTTTTTTTTTTT
>JAJPUD010011294.1:0-10989 GCA_023553655.1 Myrmecobius fasciatus | reverse complement strand
ACAGCATTTTAACGCTTTCTGTGAATATTTCCATGCATTTTGTTTTCCTTCTTAGGTTGTTTTTTCTTCTTCTCTTTCTAGATCTGATGTTTCTTGTGCAGTAAGATAACTGCATAGATATGTATACATGTATTGTATTTGTCATATAATTTATCCTATTTAGCATGTATTAGATTACCTCTCATCTAGGGGTGGGGGTGGGGGGAAGGAGGGGAAAAGCTTGGGAAAAAAAGTTTTTGCAAAGGTCAATGTTGAAAGGTAACTCATATGTTTTGTAAATAAAAAGCTTTATATAAAAAAAAATGTAATGACTTGAATAACTGGCCTTGAATATTTTCTACTCATTCAATTAAAGGGAAAGTGGTTGTTTTCATTTTAGGAATCATTTTCCAATGATAATTTGTTCATGATATGAAGTCTGTTCTATCCAGACAAGTTTCCTAACTAAATCAAGTCAAAATCATTCACTTCAGTAATCTGGATGTTTCAGACTAAAAGAATTCATATTTTTGCTAGAATTACATACTGTGTTATCTTCAATTCTATTCCTCATTTTGATATCATAGACTACTTACCCCTCAACCTGTATTAACCTTGCCCTCCCTACAACACAAATACTTCAAACCCTCTCCTTTTTTTTTTACCTGAAAAATTGTGGCATTAGATTACTGTGTGGATTTTTTGTCATCTACACTTAATGTATTTTAGGGCAATTGCAAGTAACAGTAAGTAGAAGACAATGTAGTATAGGCTATACACCTTAACTAAAAGAAATCCGCCAAATGCCATTCTCATTGAGGGTTTTTCCATTAAAAAAAAAAAAAATGTGTTCTGACATTTTAACACAAAGTATTTATCATATGGTTAAATAGTCATTGGAAGATTGCTAGCTCCTTTAATGATTGAATTCAGGACATAATGTCACGTTTTTGGAATTAGTTCAAATATTCCACAATTCCTTTCAAATTTCTCTTTTATCATCTAGGTTTTTTAAACCCCAAGAGGACAAAAGCTATTTTTCCCCCTTTATAGCTTGTTTCCATCCTCCCTTTTTTTCTGAAACAGCATCTTACAGAATACTATGTACTGGTAAAAGTTTGATATTATTTGAAAGCTACCTTCACAGAGAGGAGAAAAAAAGTAAAACCAATTTCTCATTATCATATTTCATCTTTATCCACTGTGTTCCTTGTCTGTGCTCAGTTACTTTTTTGGTCATTTGTCCAAAAATTATTTATTGTCCACTGCATTCCAGGCACTGTGCTAAGCTCTGAGAATGCAAAGAGAGGATAAATAATAATAGTCCTTGATCTCAAGAAGCTCACAGTCTAATCTCAAGAAGACAATGTGAAAATATCTATGTACAAATACCCCAAAATATGCATATATACACACACATATACACAAATATATGTAAACAACTATACAATGTAACAGCATACAAATACACAATACATGTGTGTATGCACATGTATATACACACATGTGTGTGTACATGTACATGCATGACAAATTGAAGATATAATAAGAATTTAGAAAAGGTGGGTTGGAAAAGTTTTCTTGTAAAAGAGAGGATTTTGACTTGAACTTGAAGGAAACCTAGGGAAGTAAGGAAAGCAGAGATGAGAAGGATACTAATTCCAGTTATGTGATAAAGTCAATGCAAATGTCCAAAATAAGGAGATGGAATATCTTATGCAAAGAATAGAATGTCTTTTGCAAAGAATAACAAAGAGGTCATTGTCATTAGATTACAGAGTATTTGACAGAAAGGCTGAAATGGTAGAAAAGTCAGATTATTAAGGACTTTGAAAACCAAACAATTGTATATTCCATATTAGAGATAATAAGTGACTGCTAATGGTTTTTGAAGGAGGCAGGAACACTTCAGATCACATCTAGAAATATAAATACAACAGTTGAGTGGAGGGTGAATAGAATTAAGTGAAAACTTGAGGCAAGATCAAACAGAAGGATATTGTATTCTGAATTTTCACCCTATGTTAGAGATGCAAGATGTAACCTTTGGACAAGAAGTTTCTTTTTGCAATTTCCAATAAGAATGTTTGAATTTTTCAGTAAAAAGACACAATACAAACAAATACCTCTGACCATGAATGTGTCTCCTATAGCTCTCCCTTGACAACAAACAGAAATGTGACCTTAAGTGAAAATACGTCAAAATACTTGGCATAAACTGCAAACTTGTGTCACCATAAAAGCTCCACATCAAACACCAGGACATATAAATGTGTAAGAATGAATGGTAAGAATTGAGCTCTAAATCAATTTTATCTTCACCGTTCTAGCATAATAAAGAGTTGTTGGTAGTAAACCAATTGTTATGCAACTTAATGAACTAATTAGGAAAATCAGCACAATAATAGTATTGGTACTAACTGATCTGAATATAAAAAAGTAGAATTAGAAATTTAATACCAAACTTTCCTTTAAAAGGACAACATGCTTTGAGAGCATCCATTCTTTACTCAAAAAAATAAAAAAATCAATTTCGTTAGTCTCATCACTTAATGTATGTGATGGAAGAAACTCACTCTTCATTTTATTTGCAATATAAATATGTCAGATCATTATACTGATCTGTGATAACCCTTCTTTATACATCTCATAAAGCCTTATAACTATAAGGCTCATCAACATGTTCTATTTTATCATTGTACTGACTTTGCACAAAGATGTAGCCCCTGAGTCAATATTATTATTGCTATTATTATTATTTTCTATTCAGTTACCTCTACCACTGAATGAATGGCTGACATCTAGAGATAGAAAAATTCATAAGTTTTGTTCAAAGACCACACTTGGCCAGGCAACAATAGAATTACTACATGAATGAATCATACCCATATCAAAATACATGCTGGAACTAATTTATAATAGTACAAGAAAGTGATCAGAGTACCACATAAAATATTTTATGGCACATGATCAAATGAAATAACAGATACAAAACCTCTTGGAAACTTTAAAGTGCTATACAAATAAGTACAAGGCAGTGCGATTATCATTTTAATATAAGATTTGCCAAAGATGGAATCATAAACACTACAAGATAAATATAGGCTGTCACTCCTACTTAGATGATCATTTTTTAGTTGTGAATTTTTAATATTAATAAAATATTTTTCTAAATTGATGGTGTGATTGTTTGGTAGTTACATAATTAGATATTTTTGTGATGAAATATTTATACATGTAATTCATGTTATCTATTTAAAAAGAAAACTATAGTGGACTAACTATATGTGAGAAAAATGGATGTCAAAAGGAAATTTATTATATCTTCAAAGTGCTGTTTTCTGTGATAAAATACAATTTGTATGATTGTGAAGTAGCACTGTTTATTTTTCCAGTCAAAAAGTCATTGTCAGAAGCATGTTTGGAGAGGGGAAAAAAATGGCCTTAAAACAAATGTATCACATAGAATATCTAAGTTGTTTAAAAAAAAAAAAAAAAAAAAACCTAGAGCGGCATGTTAAAAATGAACATTTCCAATACAATTTGTCACCCATGCATAAATCTTGCTGACATTTTCAGTCACTTTAATAGCCTGCCCATTTTATAAATCAGTATGAACTTGCACAGTTGCAAAAAGTGTGTATTTTGAACATCTCATTTGCATACTTTACCAAAAGCCAATGAGGCAGTGGGAGCAGCACTGGTGATCATAATAAGTGTTTGGGAAAAAGGCAGAAAGATCACTAATGGTTTTGCCTTTAGGGATTTCTGTACTCCATAGGGGACGAAAATGAGAAATATTTTTCAAACAGCAGGGGTAAAGGTTTTAAAACTAGAAACACATGGAGTGATAAAGATGTTAGTGCCACAGGGCGCATAGCAGGAAAAATTTACAATGTAAAAACTGTAATTTCAGCATTAAGAAGTAATAATCGTGTTTCATCATTGTTATTAAAGCATGACCCTTAAAGTCACATAAATTAGATATAAGTTTCAAGAGAAGTTTATTAATCTTTAGTGGAAAATATTAGGAAAGTTTATTATCAGATAAGATTTTCAGTGAGAGAAACATTCTTTAGATATTTTTCCCCAAGGAAGTCTATATCATTTTGAGAGGGTAAATAAAACTTTTCCTCATTCCTAGTCAATGCTTACAGTTAATGTCCGTAGACAATTTTTGTCCTCTTGAATTAATAGTTAGATACTGGAAATAATGGAAAACAGGGGAGAAGACTGATCAGGTTGATAGCATTACAGGATGAATTAGTACATAAAACCTGAAAGTTACATGATTTTCAACTCAGGGAGTTATTTGGATCATATTTACAAGAAATCAAAAACTACTAACAAGATTATTAAAACATTTTAGGTCTGTTAGACTATTGTAAATCACATAATTCAAAAGACTTTCATCAAGGAGCTTTTGGTAAAATTAACAAAAGATTTCTAACTTGGGCAGGGGCAAAGGTTGATAATTACCAATGGACTTCAAAGTTAGAGAACTGTTTAAGAAAAGGAGGTCATTCATTTGATATTGAATATGCTGATTTGGTCCTGAGCATCTAGCTTGTAGGAGAACAATCCCCACATATGTCATGTTTAAAGGTTATGAACCAACCTAGACTTTGGATCATTAGATTTTTTTTTGGGGGGGGGGGACAGAATTTAATAATAACAAGGTAAGGGAGGAAAACCTTTGAGTTGGAAAAAAATAACCAGATTTTTCTTTAAATTGCTCAATTTTGAATTGTAGTGAAATAATGTGATGAGTTGCCAAATGAAATCTTATAGAAAACAGTTGGGGATAACACTAAAAGTCAAGTAATGTAGAATAACTGCAGGCAAGACCAGTTTGAATTAGTGAAAGATCTCTAAGAGATAATTTATTTTGGAAGAAAATAGTTTTCTTTACTTTCAAGTACAAATGGAAACATGAATGATTGGCTACAAATGTATCTAAGTAATCTTTTATAAAAAGCTTGAAGAAACATGTGTTGGCTAACTATGCTTCCCCTTTACAATTCTTCATATGTTTCTTGATTGAAATACCTGAGTGTCATGTATGGGACAAACATAACTAACACTACTTATAGATAGACAGACCCCAAATGCTAAGATGGATTTATATTATCTCATTGATATGGATATTCCCTCCAATAAAGCAGATTGAAACCTTCCTAGACTTCCTCATCCTATGTGCCTTGTCCATTGATTTCCAATAACTTTATTATTCATTTGCTTACCAACAAACACACACACACACACACCACTTTTCTTTTTTTAAAGTAACCCTGTGGAGAAATGTTATTATCAGGAATATTTTTTTAAAATATTGTGTTCCACTGAAAATAAAGTAGAAAGGATAATTTTCCATAAGGTAGGAGACCTTCATGATTATTGCAAGTGGATGAAACAACAGGTGCAGTTAGAGATATTGATTACATTGATTATTGCTTGCTGTTCTTCATTCTCAGAGAGGAACAAAATTACATCACTATGCTAGAGTCAATGTACAATAGATCCAACTGTGGCTGATCAGATCAACAAAATCTCAGGTTTAGCACAACTAATTCATATAAACATTTGAAATAGAGATGTCCCTAAGTTTGTGCATCTCACATTTCCTTTGAGCTACTACAATTCTTCTTTATGCATAAGGCACATTTTCTTTGATGATTCTGGGAGATCCTTGGCCAGCATCTCTGATTTGATGCAATTGATTCCAAAGGTCTTTAAAGGGACCTTGTGAGTTTCCTTTTATCACTTTTTCTGACCAGCATGTCAGCATCTTCCTTGCATGAGTTCTTTGTAAATTAGTCTTATAGACAAATGTAGATTTAGCATTTGAATAGACCAGTCCACTGAAGCTGTGCTCTCTGTAGTAGAGTATATGAATGCTTGGCAGTTCAATTTTAGAAATGACTTCAATGTCTGGTACCTTATTTTGCCAGGTGATATTCAAAATCTTCCTTAGACTATTCAAATGAAAGTGATGTAGTTTCCTGGCATGACACTGGCAGATTGTACAGGTTTTGCAGACATACAACAATGAGATCAGCATAGGAGCTCTGTAAATCTTCACCTTGGTTGGCAGTCTAATAATACCTCTTCTCACACACTTTCCTTCAGAACCACTGAAACACCAAACTAGATCTGCCAATGTCTACATCAACTTCATCATCTATATCTACATTTTTGAAAAGTATACTGCAAAGGTAAGTGAACTTATCCACACCAAGTTTCTTCACTTGATATAACCAATACTTCTAAATATGGATGGTGTGGTACTGACTGATGGAGCACCTGTGTTTTCTAAGGTGTAAATTCTTAGGTCAAAATTAGCACAAACAGCAGGGAATAGATACATATTTTGTTGCATCTCTCAGCTTCAGAGATTACATTGAGTATAAATCATTTTTGAACGTAAATTCTTTCACCAGTTCTAAAATGGCATAAATGATGCCTTTTGATTTGCAGATAATTCATCCGCCTCATTCTCTGTTCCAGAGTATTAAAGTCCAGTGACAAGAAAATGTAAAGACAACTGGTGATGGCCATGGGTCACCTTGGCTTCTTCATTGTTTAACCAAGGTCTAAGAGTTCCACAGTGCCTGCTTCAGTTGCCTTCAAGATCTTTGGAACAAATTAATCTCATCTGCCCATTCCACCAAAGGAAGTCTTCACACTTTTGAGGTAGACACATAATACCTTGCATATAGTAAGTGCTTGATAAATGGTTAGTGATTAGTTAATTCCCTCAGGGGATTCTTGGCAGTCATTAAAAAAAAAAAAGGTAAGATTGTGGCAGCTGAATGAGAAACAATTTCAAATATACCACAAGTGGTATTTTATCAATTTCAACATTTTCTCCAACAATAATAATTGCTGATAAAAGTTTACATGTATAAAGTATTTACAGACACTGTGCTAAGTACTTTATAATTTTATCTCATTCAATCCTTACAATAATTCTGGGAGGTAGGTGATATTTTGTAGTTGAGGAAACTGACACAGATGCTAAGTGATTTGCCCAGAGTCACAGACTAGGGTTTGATACCATATTTAAACTTCTTGACTCCAGGTCCAACTCTTTATCCATTGCGCCATCTTCCTCCCCCAGTATAGCTTGAGACCCTATTCCAGTACTCCTATTCCAATGCGTACTATCCCATTACTCTTGTGCAGCTCCTTCAATGGTTTATTACAGTATGTTCACCCAGCATATTGGGGGTGACTGATTTTCTTTAACAAAGTTATTATATTAACAGGGAATTAACTCATCTCTGACTCTTGTCACAAAACTAGAACATCTCCCTTTTTGGTTACATATTTTTGGGTAACATTTTACTAGGAATTTGGGCAAAAAAGCATGCAGTACTAAAGAGACTACACAACTATGGTGGAAGAGATCCTAGAACACTATCCTATAAGGAGGAAAGAGATGCCCTAGAACATCATAAATCCTATGTTGAGGAGGCTGCTATCCAAGAAGAGTAGACCAGGAGTGTGTGACCATATTGTAAATCCTTCCGCCCCCCCAACAAACTATCAGGTACATCATGGAAATATTATTATCTACCATGTATATGTGTGTATATATCTTATGAGTATATGTATGTATATTATCTCATGTCTCATATATGTATCCTTTTTCTGCCTTTGGATAATGAGCAGAGTCCATAGTTGAATAGGAAGAGGAAAGTATACTGCTTTTGAAAAACCGGGTGGTGTGATTGTATATATATATATATATATATAAACTATATTAAATTGCTTGGTCTCTTGGGGAGGGAGGAAGGAAATGAGTCTGGGAGAAAAATTTGGAACTCAAAATCTTACAAAGATGAATGTTGAAAACTATCTTTCCATGTAACTAGAAAAAATATTTTTAACTTATAAATAAAAATTTTAAAAAAAATGTTTTTTTTTTAAAGATGCTCCTCCTTGGAACAAAGATCCATTTGAAAATAATAATTATAATATTCTTTTGGTAACATAGTGTAATTGTAAATCATCCAATGCCATCACCTATGAAGAATTAAAGCTTAAAGTTACCCAAAATTCTATTTTAAAAAGTGTATGGGGGATATGGGCAGATTGTAACACATTGTTGATGAAGAATTATGAAAAATAAATTGTGCCAAAGACTCAGTAGTCAGGGATGTAAGAAAAGTCAAGGATAAATAGTAAACAACTGCATTTTCCATTTTTATCTATGTGATGTCAAGATATAAAGAAGGACCTCAAAAGTTTGTGGGCTCTCAACATTATGGACCCCACCCCAATTCTAGTAAAAGGATTTATGGAAAGATGAAGACAAGAGTCACATAGGGTAAGAGGGCATAGGTGCTTTATGATCTGTATCACTGAATTGAGTATTTATATTCAGGGTCAGGATAAATATGCATTGCTAAACAATCAAAAGACACTTTCATGATTTGTAAAGTTCCATCTACTTCAGGGCAGGTACCAGGTTTGTCCATATAGTCCAGTAATTTCTACAAGTCCCTGTTTGCCCTTACTGTCCCTTATCCCATTTCTGGCCCACCTACAGAGTTAGTAGACTGGCAGGACAAAGAATGCTTTTGTGGGGCAAGATTACCTAAATTACTCGTTTTTCAGGAAGTTATGCCTTTCCCCATAAACCAAAGGCTTAAATGGATTAATTCCTCTTTCAGTTTATGAAACACTTTTGTATAAAATAAAAAAAAAAAAACCCTGGAATTATGACCACTATTACAACATTGACAGGCAACTTTCTTTTTAAAGAATATATCAATGAAAAACAGAAAACCTGGTTTCTCGTCTTGGCTCTGCCACTAAGTACATGACTTTAAACAACCTACTTCACTTGCCAGCAAATTCTTTATCTTTAAAAATGAAATAATTGGACTAGATGATCTCTAAGAGTTAGTTCTCACTGTAGCTAGTTCATGAGCCCCTACTGGTGTCCCTTTTTACCAGATACAGCAGGAAGCATAATAGCCCAAAATAAAAAAAAAAAAGTAAAAGTTTCATTAAATAGCATTGAAAACCATCATCTTAACATTATCATCATCATAACTAACATTTATATAATATTTATTATGTGCCAGCTACTATACCAAAAGCTTTACATTTTTTATCTCATTTGATTCTCACAATAATCCTGGGGAGTAGGTGCTATTATTATCTCCATTTTGACAGATGTGGAAACTGAGGCAAACAAAAATTAACTGATTTTATATCTATCTCCGTCTTCTATAGGTTACTAGACATAGAAAGATAAATAGATACATAGATACATACATATATTCAGAAACATAGATTCAGATAGGGCAATTCACATTGTCATGATAGTATCCTTCCAAAGTAAACTCTGTATCTGATGTTTCTACCACAGCTCACTCCCAGACACTCTCATTGCATAGGATGATCTAGAAGTATCTTTGATCTGCAGGCTGCTAGGATAATAGGTTGGTTACCATATGCTTCATAACAATGCCCATTACTGAGCCTACTCTATTTAGATACTTTTTTTGCCACAATATACTAGTTTTCTTCAGAATCTTAATTGTGTACCTCTTTCCTATATGGAGGGGTTTCAGCACAGTAGAAAATGTGTCAAATTATTATAGTTTTCTTGTGAGAAAAGGTTCATAGCCCTACTAGCCAGCCAGAAGTCAACAGAAACATTCAGGCTTGGATTAAATGAATGACTTTATTTCTCCCTCAAAGGCTAGCTCCTGATCCCACTGTATTTAACCTGAAGTGAGCCAATTCCTTTTGATTTCCATCATGTCCTACTGAGGTCCATGAAAATCATCTTGGAAGCATCAAAATTGGAAACTGAAAGTGACTTATCAGGAGGCTAGTGATGTTATGCCCTGCATTCCTGACTGCAAATAAATCATTTCTCTACCCACAAAACTATATGTGTCTGAGATACATATAATGTATTTTTTCTGATGAGTAAGTCACATAAATTCATGGAAGATTCAGGACTAAAAACCTATCTGCTACCTTATAAATTTAATGGAATTCAATAATAGAGGGCAATAAGGAGAGTTCTCAAGTTTAAAAGGGTGACTAGAGTCAGTTGCTTCAAAGTTTCTATGAAGGCTAATGGGAGCACTAATGGCAGAAGAAGTTTCCAATCTTAGGGCCATTAAGAGAAGTTTGAAGGACAGGGCCAGCTAGTACACAGGCTTAAAATTCCCATAAACCTCTAAAGTCTTTGAGTGTGAAAAAAAAAGTTCCCATTCTTCACAGGACTAGATCCTAGATAGTAACTCCCCTCCCTTCCCCCCCAAATAAAAGGTATTTTTTTAAAAAAAATTTTGCATATACACTTGTAAGTATATGTTGTATCTCTTGATAGAGTGTAAACTTCTGGAGAACAGAACTGTTTCACTTTTTTCTTTATATTCCCTATGGCTAACACACTATTTGAGAGTATGTAGTAATTTAATATATGCTTATTGATTGGTTGATGGATTGATACCTTGTCTACCTACTAACATCAAACTCCAACACCTTGCATTCTACATCTTGAACCTTTCCAAATAACCTTTCAAATCTTGTTTCAAGTCTCTGACTTGAACCTTGCTTCCATCACCAGTGGTTCCTCATTCCTTCCATGATCAAACATAAAATCCTCTGTCATTTAGAGTATTTTATAACTTGGCTTGTGTCTACCTTTCTAGTCTTCTTACCTCTTAATTCCTCTTATACATATTGCAATGCAATGATTTTGGATGACTTGCTTTTCTTCACAGAAAACATCTTGTCTCTGGCCTCTGCATTTCCATTGGCTTCCATCATGGTTGGAATTTCTTCCCTCTTTTTTTTTTTTTATTAAAGCTTTTTATTTGTAAAACATATGTATGGGTAATTCTTCAACATTGACCCTTACAAAGCTTTCCATTACAAAATTTTCCCTCCCCTAGATGGCAGGAAATCCACTACATGTTAATTATGTTAAAATACTTGACAAATCGAATATACATATTTCCACATTTATTTTTTTGT
>JAJPUD010011293.1:42183-55476 GCA_023553655.1 Myrmecobius fasciatus | reverse complement strand
AAGAATTGTCTCAAACCAGTTCCAATTGTTCACTGAAGAAAACCATATACACCCAGAGAGAGGGATATGAAATATGGACCACAATGTAACATTTTCATGATCTCTATTGTTATTTGCTTGCATTGTGTTGCCTTTCTCTGATTTTATTTTTTTTTCTTGTGGATAGGATTTTTCTTGCATAACTTGTCAAGTATTTCAACATTATTAAAATGTAGTGGAGATACTGCCATCTAGGGGAGGGGAGGGGACTGGGGTAATATTTTTAATGGAAAGCTTTGTAAAGATCAATGCTGGGGAACTACCCATACATATGTTATACAAATAAAAAGCTTTTTTTTTAAAAAAAAAAAAAGAAAGGTTGCCTTGGAAGAGGAATTTGCTTTATTCCAACTCTCCCAGAGGGCAGAACTAGAATTTACCAGTAAAAATGGAAATAATGCATATTTACTTGATCTAAGGAAAAATTCCCCAACAATTAGAGGTGTCCCAAAGTATAAAAGATGAGCTCAGTACCCAGTTGGACACTTTCTTTGGAGATCTTCAAGCTAAAGCTAGATGACCACTCATCAAATATATCCTAGAAGGAATTCTATTTCATGTATGGATTGCTCTGGTTATTGTGATCCCTTTTCATTTGTAGAATTGTAAATTGCTAATGGAAAGAGAACTTGCCCTCCATGTCATTAGAAGAACAGGGTTCAAAGGTTGGTTCTTTGGAAACTAAAGTATCCCAGAAAAACTGAATTAAAATTGCAGTCTTCCAGAGTCTGAGGAAACCTCAGGGAATATTTATTCCCAAGTGTGCTTGAGCAATATCCCTAATAAGTCTTCTTCTCGTCTTTATTTGAATGCTTTGAATACTTCTAACGGAAAAGGAGGGAGGGGTGGAGTGTGAAATGCTTCCATTTTCTTTCTATTAAGGAAGCCAACCAAGTAAATGTACATGTATTTCTTCAGAGTAATTAAGAGACTATGGCACTTGGGGTAGGATATGACTGCTTCAATCTTTTACCTCCTTTAATGGATTTTTTTCAATATGGAAGATTAAATTGAACCTGGCAAACCCATCCTGTATTAATTTTCCCTTGAGCAAGAAAATCCTAGTTATAGCCAAAGGGAGAAAGATTTAATGGAATTCTGAGCTTGACTTATGGCTAATTGATATCTTAATGTGGGAAAACAAATAAATATTTGAAGACTACTCACCATAAGTCCTCCCATCCAGATACTTCTCTCAACGACTAAAGAATGGAGTGCAGTCCATACTCTACACAGATTTTTTTTAATTAAAGCTTTTTATTTGCAAACCATATGTATGGGTAGTTCTTGACCCTTACAAAGCTTTCCATTACAAAATTTCCCCCCAGTCTCCTTGCCTTCCCTAGGTGGCAGGAAGTCCACTACATGTTAATTATATTAAAATACTTGACAAGTCGAATATATGTATACATATTTCCACATTTATCTTGCTGTGCAAGAAAAATCATATCTACAAGAAAAAAAAATCTGAGAAAGGAAACCCAATGCAAGCAAACATTGATAGAGAGCATGAAAATATTATGTTGTGGTCCACATCTCATATCCCTCTCTCTACTCTACACAGAAATTTGACATTTTATATCTGTTTAAGGCACTGAGTTTTCCTTACTTATCCCAGACTTTTTACAAAGAAAAAAACTCAAAATTCTCCAAAATTGTGCATGTATTTTCATGTTATGGTATGGGATACTGTATTATGAATACATGTATATGTATGTATAGATAGATAATTTATATAATAACATATAGATGCTAATAAAGATATTAGACAGATGCCTAACTTGATCATTGCAACTTTGTATTTTTGGTATTGCAAATATAGGATTTCTCAGATTAATATAGGAAAAAAAACTGAGGCCCAGAAAAGTTAAGGGATTCCCTAACCTTGTCTAGGTCACAAAAATAATTCATTAAAGACAAAATTTTCTGATTCCCAATCCAACATTCTTTACACCAACAAATCTAAGATATGAGAAACCAAAAGGTTAGAAAGCAATTTGATAAAAATACCCAGGTCTTTGGACCAAAAACATCTAGAGGGAATATATTGTTTAGTACTTGATAGACATTGTGCTAAGTGCTATGAATGCAAATCAAGAATAAAAAGATAGCCCCTACCCCTGAGGAACTTTGATAATATTGGAATGTTAAGATACAAAAGGGAGATGAAAAGGCTATGTGTGGTTGGCTGGGGGAGGAGAAAGTATCTCTATAGGGAGGACAAGATGGAAAGGTGGTCTGAGGTACCATGTGTGGGTCTACTTTTGAAAAGATCATGGTGGCCAGTGGGTATGCTTCCTAAAACATAGGCTGGGGAGGAATTTACCAATTAATATGTGTGATATTGCACCAAAAAAGCTAATTTTACCTTGGGTTGCATCAAGAAAGGCAGAGTTTCCTGGAGTAAGAAGGTTTTATTCCCTAGCTTTATTTTTTTCCATTCATGTAGATTTGTATTCTCAATTCTTAATTTTTAAATCTTCCCCAATTATTCCTGATATTCAAAAGGTAGCTTTACATAGTGGATACACATGGAGTCAGAGTTGAGTTCATGTCCCATCTAAGACACTAATGAGGTGATCATGTCCCATTTGCTTAAATCTTTGTCTACTTTTTTCAGTCTTAGTTTCATCAGTAAACAGAGAGAAGAATAGCTACTTCTCAGGGCAGTTGTGAGGATCAGATATTTGTTAAGCACTTAGCATAGTGCCTGTTACACAATGTAATATAGTGGTGGTGGTGGTTTTTGTTATATGGAATAATATATGTAAAGCATTTTACAAACATTAAATCACTGTAGGAATGCTAGCTACTCAGTCATTTGGGAAGTTGATTCCATTTCTGTTATCCACCTTTTACTGTCAACTGTCATGGTCTTTAATTCAGAAATTCATTTGGGTTTGGACTCTTTCAACAGCATCCTTCTTACTGGGCTATCAAGCTCTGCCTTCAATCTATTTTCCACACTTTTTCCAAAATGGCACATCTAGGAGGAAGACCTTTGTTTTGATTTAAAAGTTCTTCACAATCTAGCTCAAAGACCTTTTCATGCCTATTGCATATTACTAGCCTTCACTCTATGTACCATTCAAACAAATCTACTTGCTGTTCCTCACATGCTGTAATCCATCTCCTGCCCACCCCCTTTTAATTACAGAGATTAGTGTCCTTCAGTAAAATGTACATTTTCTCACTTAAATCTTTTTTTCAATAGTTTTTATTTTTTTCTAGATACATGTAAATATGCTTTTAACATGCATTTTCCCCACCCCAAGATAATCTGATATAGGTTGAACATATTTCCATATTTGTTACATTGTACAAGAAAAATTCAGACCAAAAAGGGAAAAAAATGAGAAAAACAAAAAGGTGGAAAATACTGCATTTCAATCCACTTTAAGTCTCCACAATTCTCTCTTGGATGTGACTGGTATTTTCCATCCTAAATTTATTAGAATTGCTTCAACCACAATATTGAGAAGAGCCAAGTTCATCACAGCTGATCATCACATAATCTTGCTGTTACTATGTACAATGTTCTCCTGGTTCTGCTCACTTCACTCAGGCTCAGTTCACATAAATCTTTCCAGGCTTTTCTGAAATCAGCCTGCTTATCATTTCTTATAGAATAATAATATCCCATCACTTTATATGCCATAACTTTTTCAGCCATTCCCCAACTGATGGACATCCACTCAGTTTTCACTTCTTGACACTACAAAAAGAGCTGCTACATTTTTTGCACATATGGGTCCTTTATCCTTTTTTATCTCCTCTTTGGGATACAGACTCAGTAGTGAAACTGCTGGATCAAGGGATATGCACAGCTTTATACCCTTTGGGCATTCACTGTTGCCTTCCTTTTAAGATCCATCTCAATTGCTTTTTTCATGTTTGATCCACCCATTGGCTGGGGTACCCTCATATTACTTTTTGCAAATTTTGTCTGTTTTTCATTGTGCATTGTGTTGTATTCCACAGCCACTTCTATCCATTCCTTCTAACTCCCAGCCTCCAGTGAACGTTCCTCCGTAGCACAAACTGCTTTGTTTTTGTCTGCTGCCTAGCACCTACCACTGTAGCTGGCAGATAGTAGGAATGAATGAATACCTCCAAAGGCAGTTCATCCATTTTTAGTTAACTCTTAGGAAATATGTTTGTTTCCCTTACTAGAGCCATAATCTGCCTCTCTAAAATTCATTCCAGGTTGCTGTAGTAAACAAAGTAAAAATGAAAACAGAATAATATTCAAGGGGTATTGAAGAAAGAAATGGGAAGGCTTGGTGATTTGCTGGTTTATATTAACAATAGCTCACATTTAAATTGGGGCTTCAATTATATAATGATGGCCTTTACTCATCCCTACAGATAGTGAAGATATCTCCATTTTACAGATGAGACTTCAGGTGTTCTAATTTCTAGTCTAGTGGATATGCTGATGAAGCACAGGGCCTCTCTGGTTGACAATGAAAAAAAAAGTGAGGCAAAATGTCAAAACTTTATGTCCCCTGACTAATTCTAGAGTTCTATTACACCACACTAGGATGCCTTTTTTTTTCATATAACATATTTATTCCCCTATGATATCTGGATTCTTCTGAATACTATTTCCTATGGATTCCATTTTAAAGTAGTGACGGTTTTCCATTTCTTGTGAATCCTTCTATTCTTAGCCTAGTCTGCACTGTGAGATAAGTTATTGCTACCTAACATCATCTGCAGGCTATTCTGTTGGGAAAAGAATTGCCGAATAAAAGGAAATCAATGGGCCATGAGAGCAGATGTTTAGCTTATAGCCATGACCTCATCATAAAGCTTCAAAAGAAGATGAAGAAACCCTAATAGACTAGAACTATTGGAGCCAATCATTTAATACCAATCTTTCTCACTACTCACTACCTCTTTTAGTGACCTTTCTACAAGGATAGAGCAAAGACTCATCTTCTTTCTTTCCTTAGTCACACTCTTTGGACAATACCAGTAGGGACACAGTTCCAATGATTATTAGAACTCCTAATTATAAGTTCTGTAGCTATCTGAAATATTATCAGTCCCCTGGTGCTGTATCTCCTCTACCTCCTCTATAGAATTTCTGGCCAATGGATATTATTCTATCTGAATAAATTGATTGGCAAAACATTTCCCAATTCCTGAAGAAGACAATTATTAAAAAATAAGATTTTTTTCCTTTTTATCAAGTAAAATTATGCATCTTTTCAATAACACTTGTTCCTGGTCCTGCCCTTTGGACCAAACAGACAAGTATAAAGTCACTTCTACCTGATAACCCTCCAAATACTTAAGGAGAATTGTTATACCCTATCTAAGTCTTATCTTCTTCAAACTAAACATTTTCACTTTCTTCGACCAATCCCCATGTGATAGGATTTTGAGGCATACAGTTCTAAGCTGCTGCTATCCACAAATTTAACTCTTAGAGGTTGTGTGATTTACTACCTTTCATATTAGACATAGGAGAGAGGAATTAAGAAAGCAATCCCCTCACTGATAGATACCAGGACCACTGGTTTGTTTTTGTTTTTATACTATATTCCTTCAACAACTATATATAAAATATTTTTTTCTGTGCTAATTATAGCCTGCTTAGAGTAAGTGAGGAGGGAATGAAAGGGGGAAAAATAAAGTAAAAAAAGTATACAGCAGAGAACAAAAGAACAACCCACAGGGAAGTGAAGAAAAGACAGATACTCATGAATATAATTTCTTGTACTATTACATATCCTTTCTTGAATTGGTAATTTATTGTTATATATTTTAAATCCTCTCTCATGTTCTGCTGGGCACAGGAAAGAATATTCTTCTTGTGTCTGTATTGGGTCAGATAATCAGGCAAAGAAACCTTTGCCAAAAAGATGAATGAGGAAAAGCCATTAGTGGTTGTCTAACCCAACTTTGTGCTAGAGACTCTTGAAGCTAAAAAGATGAGATCTCCATAGCCTCAGTCTTATTGCTATACTGCAAGACAGGATGCAGGCAGGATGCATGGGACATATTTCTGGACCTTTAGGGACAAATGGGTATTATCATTTTGTAGAATGGCCCTCAACTCTGGGAAGAGACCACAGTCTGCAGGCTATAGGGAAGACCCAGCCACAGACTTCCCAAAGATGCCCAAAATCAATGCAGTTGGCACATGCTAATAAAGTACATGGCTGCTACCCATGTAAACACTGAGCCCTCCTCTAAAATCCCCATGATGTTACCTTCAAAGTAACTAATACCTGGACTGTTTGTTCCTCACTCCCCAACTAGAGTAAGAACATGAAGTAATATTGATATATTTGGACCCAGCCTAGGCTGACCCCTTTGGACCTTTGTTCTTGGCTCAGAGGAATAGAGATTTTAATCAAGGCCCTTATTTGATAATTCGATGACCTGGCATGCCCCACTGCCAGACCAGACTGTAAAAAGACTGGCCTCCTTGATCCTAATCCCCTCTTGTATACAGGAAAGAAATTCTGGTCTGGCCACTTACCCACACACACCTACCCCACCAGCCCACCCACTTCCCCAAATGCCCACATCAAATTTCTGCAATTCCCACGATGTCTGAAAGCAGTCAGGGTCTGGATTCTTGCTTAGCTTCAACAGAAAGAAGAACTCCTTGAAGATCAATATGAGGGATGAATCCTATGAACCATGCCTGAAAACAAGCAAATCAAGCACGTTTCTCTAAAAAAAAGAAGAAACTGAGCACCAGAAAGATTACAACTTGCTTAAATTCAATAAGAAAAAAAAATAGCTCAAGTTCTTTCAAAATCCAAGACTCTTCTGTGTTATTCCACAATCCAATAGTATATGTGTATTCAAATAAACATATTTCTAATGGAAATTAGGACAAGCAAATCAGATAAGAAAAGAATTACTTACTGACTGTATAAATTAGAAAACTCTTTGATATAGTGGTGTTTGAAATAGATCTTGAGAGCCAGGCAGGATATCATCATGTCATTTAGTAGGGATCACCTCACCTGCTATTTTGTAAGAAACAAAGAAAGAATTAGTTTTTTTTTTTTTTTTTTTTTTTTTTACTCAGAAATCTTGGGCCTGAGTCTTCTATTAACTGTGGATTAAGAAAAGAAGAAAAATCTTGCCCAGAATAATCTTGCTAAATCATGTCAAAATCTGTTTGCTACAATATGGGAGGCCTTTCTGGGTGATCTTTGATCTAACTGAACCTAACAGATGGTGACTGCAAATGTCAAATTTTCTTCCTTTTTTCTCCCCCCTTTTTTTCTAAAATATCTGACCCCTGGCCTTCAGGAAGAATTAGATTTCTCATGAAAAGGTCAGCAATTTTTTCTTAATGAAATAAATACAAGACAGACTGCAACTTCTTGGTTAACAGGGAACTGATCTTTTAGAACCTTTGTCAAATGGCAGTTTGTTCTCCTTACCTGACAGTTCTCCAGAGGAAGATCTAACTTTAATAAAGGGACGGAATGATCTTAGACCTGGGGTTTCACTCAATGAATCATTATTGTTATAAAACCAGGCAGAGTAATCTAGTACTTTCCCTTATTTCATTCTTCTAAATCATTGGGTCAACATTTAATCATTTAAAAATATTTATTAAGTGATTTATAGAAAATATTGGACCTTCCTCCTTATTCCCATGGTTACTGGTCCTTATTGTCTGACTAGTAACAACTGCATTCTATCTTTATTCCTACTTCTAGTAACTTTTCTCCTCCACTCCATCCCAAATATTCCAAAATTGGCAGATTAATCTTGCTGGGCTAAAATCCTTGAAATGATTTGCCCTGTCAATGATCAATACAAAATTTATTCAATTTAAGAGTAAGATAATATATGAAAAAGATTAAAAAGTTAGTTAGTTATTATTATTATTATTTGTTAAAAATAGATAACTTTCCAGGAAAAAGAGGGGGAGAATATAATATAAATTTAGGTGAGGTAAAAAACAAAATATATCAATAAAATTAATACTCAAAATTTTTAGTTTCTATTATATATAAAAACAGAGAATCTCATTTCATAGACATTTCAGAAATGATTTAGTCCAATATTTCTTTCTTTCCCATTTCAGGGGAATAAATATTATAGAGAAGGGCCCAATCTCAACCTTGCTGCCACAAGTACCAACTGCCAGATTTCTGTTATCAATAGGATTGGTAAACTAGCCTTGCTAAAACAAGGAAGCACTCTAAAGGAGAGACAAAAGGTAGTATGTGCCAAGTAGGTCTTACCTTTGCCATATTATCGATCAATTGTTCCTCTATGTCTCCCGGACCATTAAACCTGTTCCCAGCCCAGCCTCCACAGCCATTACAAGTACAAGCCATTGTGGAGAGGTTACCTAGTGACTAACTGAAAGTTCTACAGAACCTGCTTCCTCAGGAACCACAGCTACTGTTTATTAAAAAAAAATTCTCATCAACAAGGTCCCTAGGACTGTCAAATAGCTCAATATTAAAAATTAATACAGTTTTATCAGTGGAAACTATATTAAGGGAGAAGAATTACTATCTACTTTGCCCCTAAGACCTAAAAGTTCCCTAATTTGAAACCTCTTCTGTGTGTTATTTTTCCTGTTAAGGGTTTGAGTTGTATGAGATCAGGGACTATCTTCCTCTTTCTATTTCTGTCCCACGTTTAACCTAGTGCTTTGTACATAGTAAGACCTTAATAAATGCCTTGATTGATGCATAATTCAGGACAATTTGGTCCTGATAAATAAATGGTCATCAAACTTTTACTTGGAATGTCTAAAATTACTTCAGGGGACTTACTGTCCCCCCACCAATGAAAATAACCTATTGTATTGCAGGGAAACTCAGATTTTGAGAAAGCTTCCTCTATCCTAACCCTCTCTTATAAAATCTGGCTCAAATTAGCCTCTTCTTGACAATCACCTAACAGTTCTAGTTTTGCCTTCTAAACCTATCTTGGATAGTTTTAATGCCTTCATATAAGTCAGTGACTGTGTCTCCTCCCAAAGATGAATGAATACCTTTTATTCATCTATTAAGTTTTTCATTTATTTACCCTACATTTACCAATGAACTTCAGTGTGTGCTTATATTATGAGGGGACTGAAGGGAATAAGCATTTATTAAGTGTCTACTTTGTTCTACTAGGTACCATGCTAAGTGTTTTACAAATATTATCTTACTTAATCTCCAAGGAATTCTATGAGATAGGTACTATTATTATTAGCTGCATTTTAAAATTGAGAAAACCAAGGTTAAATGAATTTCACAGGGTCACATAGCTATTAAGTATCTGACCAGATTTTAGCTCCATTTTTACGGCCCAGTGCTTTGTCCACTATGCCAATTTGGCAACTATTAGGCACTGGAAGGGAACAAAAACTCAATACAACATGTCTCCAAGAAACATATTTGGGGGAAGAAGGATAGAGAAGACACAAAACAAGAGTTTTTCCAGTTGAATGTTGAGAATGGTATCTTACTGGTTTTCATCCTTGCAAATTATTCAGCTTTCCTGATAGAGAACTTCATTCTTCTCTTTTGAGTACACTTTACTTATTCATGATAGAAAACTTCATTCTTCTCTTTTGACTCTATTTTACTTATTCATGAAGATGGGAAATTCGGTTTAATGGATGGTAAGCAAACTGTAACTGACCCAACACATTATATCAACAGGCATGAGATAGAAAATAAGATTTGAATAGACCCTTGAGTGTCAGTTGTTGGGACCCAGTCCAGAGCAATATGTTCTTCATCTCTGGTTTGCCACATCCAAAATAAATAGCTTCATATTTTTAATAGGAAATTCTGCTTGGTCAGATGAACATTTAATGTTCCCCATCAGCCATGGTCTTTCCATTCAGATGGCATCACTCATCAATCAAAAGAGTGAAAGATGGCAGCATTCTAATGTCATTCACCACTTGGGTGTGCTCATCATGCACTGGGGGAGCTGGCCATGGCCCATTTTACTTTGCAATGAAGGAAGTGGTCCTGAACCAACATTCATTTCTAGTAATTGCTTTTTCTTTGGATCACAATATGCTGGGGGATGTATTTCTTTGTTTTCTTTCTGAAGTCTGTCTCAATAGATTTCAACATTTCTATCTATGGCTTTGATTTTCTTTTTTTTTTCTTTTTTTTAAATTAAATTAAATTTAATTTAATTTTATTTTATTTGCATAACATATGTGTGGGTAATTCTTCAACAATAACACTTACATAGCTTTCCGTTAGAAATTTTCCCCCCAACTTCCCCACCCCTCCCCTAGATGGCAGGATATCCACTACATGTTAATTATGTTAAAATATTGGCAAATCGAATATATGTATACATATTTCCAAACTTATCATTGTTGTGCAAGAAAAATCTTATCTATACAAACGATATATCAGATAAAGGAAACACAATGTAAGCAAACATCAATCAAGGAGTATGAGAATGTTATGTTGTGGTCCACATTTCACATCCCTCTCTCTGGGTGTATATGGCTTTCTTCAGTGAACAATTGGAGGTGGTTTGAAACATATCATTGTTGAAGAGAGCCATGTCCATCAGAACTAATCGTCATATAGTACTGTTGTTGCCGTGTATAATGATCTCCTGGTTCTGCTCATTTCATTCAGCATCAGTTCATGTAAGTCTCTCCAGGTCTCTCTGAAATCATCTTGCTGGTCATTTCTTACAGAACAATAATATTCCATAATATTCATATACCATAATTTATTCAGCCATTCTCCAATTGAAGGGCATCTATTCAATTTCCAGTTTCTAGCCACTACAAAAAGGGCTTATGGCTTTGATTTTCTGAATGTGGGGTTCAAACATTTACAGAAAGTACTGAGGTGCCTCAGCATAACACATTGTAGTGGATGGAAAATAAGTAGCAGGAGGATGTTTATTGGCAGAGATACGAGCAGAATGTGACCTGACCATCATCTGAATATGAGATGTGTATGTCATGTGCTCAACTAGCTTTTAATTCTCTGAACAAGAGAAACAATTATATCTTTCCATTGGTTTAAAAAAAAAAACTGTGGGCTTTTTACCTGAAGAAGACTGGGGTAGGGCAGACATGTGATTTCTCTTTTTATGTATTTGAAGAACAATAATATGACAGTGAGAATACCTTTCTTGAGCTTGATCCCAATGTGTAGGACTAGGAACAATGGCTGTAAAGGACAGGGAAAATGTCTATTGAAGATGTTAGGGTGCGAGGGAGAGAGAGGAATTTGACAAACAGAATGCTCCTAAAGTAATAGGGGATGTACCAGAAGTTAATAGATGCTGGATTATCACTTAACTTGTATGCTATACAATCACAGAATCAGAAACTCTCTAAGTTAGAAGAGATGTCAGAGAATAATTTATTTCAACTCATATTTGAAGTTTGCAAGAAGTAGTCATCTGGTTTCCATTTGAATGCTTCCACAAAGAACAACCTACTGCCTTTCAAGATCTCCATTGTACTTTTCCCAATATCTAGTTGTAATTTAACTCTGAAACTTCCAACTATTAATGCTAGTTGTGACCTTGGGGGCCAAGCATAATAAGCTTAATCCTGGCTTTTCATCCACCTAGCAGTTTTTTTCTTTTCCTGGTTAAACATCGCATGTCCTTTCAACAGATCATCTTAGGGGATGTTTACTAGTCACCTATAATCACCATCTTCAGCCATACAGTCATAGTCATAAACTCAGAACTCGATTTTACAATCGAGTAATTTTACAAGTGAACATTCTGAGGCCCAGAAGGGTTAATTATCTGGCCTGGATTCATCCAGATGCTGAGTGCCTGATTCAGGATTCAAACCCAGGTCTAATTGATTTAAAATCCAATGATCTTCCCACAAAACTATGCAGTTTTTAAGGCCTTGGTCAACCTCTGAATGTGTGTTAGTATCTTTCCTGATAATGTGTTGCCCAGAATTGAACACAGTACTCAATATCTTACCAAAGAATCTGTCAAGCAAGTACAGATTAATACCTCCATTCCACACATACTGTGTCTCTTTTAATTCAGTCCTAGATCACATTAAATTTTTTGATGGCCCTATGGAAGTGTTGATTCAAATTTAACTTGTGGTACTATAGAAGTTTGAGGTTCCTTTTCTTTCTCTTTCTCTATTTCTTTCTTTTTATCTTCCCCCCTCCCTCCCTCTATCCCTTTTTTCTTTTCTCCCTCCTTCCCTTCCTTTCTTTCTTCCTTTCTCTCTCCCTCCCTCTTTTCTTTCCTTCTTTTATTCCTCTCCCTTTTCCTTCCTTCCTTCCTTCTTCCCTCCTCTTTTTCCTTCCTTTCTTCTTTCCCCTCTTCTTCCTTTCTACCCCCTTCCTCCCTCTCTTTCTTCTTCTTTCCTTCCTTCATTTCTCTCTCTCTCTCTCTCCCTCTCTCTCTCTCTCTCTCTCTCTCTCTCTCTCTCTCTCTCTCTCTCTCTCTTCTTTCTGAGCCTCTCTCTCTCTCTCTCCTTTTTCCCTGATTCTATGATTGTAAAATCTATTCCTTTGATACAAATATAAGATTTTATATTTTATCTAATCAAATGTAATATTATTATATTTGCTTTGTTATACTAGCTTGCCAAAAATTTTTGGATGCTGATGCAGACATCCAAAAGCATAGTGTTTATGCACTGAAAACAAATAAAATGCATTCATTTGACCAAGACAGTCATTAAAACTGATATACTAGAAATTTTTCTAGAAATGGCATAGGGCTGGGTAGACTCAGACTAAATTCCAAGTCAAGACATTAGTTTAGGCACAGTCTCAGATAGAGGTGAGAACTAAATTGCATTTAAATACGAATGGAGATAAGAATAACAGAATGCCTACAGTTTTACAAATTTGTGGCTACTGAGACCAGTGAAAATGGCCATACAATAGACAGAAAAATGATGGGGCTTGCAAGAAAAAGTAGGAGTGGAGGAGTAACCGTGCAGAGGTGAGAGAAATGTGGAATAAATATTGATTTTTAGTGGAAATCATCAGCAAGTGACCAGAGGTATAAGGATGGTCAGAATTATCATTTGCTTATACATGATCTTGAGAAATCATTTCTTCTGTATATATCTCAAGTTTTTCATTTGCAAAATGGAAGACTAAGCACTAAGTGCTTGATGAACAGTATGATAGAATAAGGGGGGAAATGGATTCAGAATCAGAATGTCTGAAAACAACTTTCATATCTGATAGTTATTATTAAATCTACCATACTATCTTATCTCTTAGCTTTGTACAAGTTTTATTATACTCCCAGCCTTGGAAGGCAGGGAGTAAT